>OY856187.1:17212674-17500674 GCA_963693315.1 Diogma glabrata | reverse complement strand
CCTAATATATATATATATATATATATATATATATATATATATATATGTATATATATATATATATATATATATATATATATATATATATATATATATATATATATATATATATATATATATATATATATATATATATTTATATATATATATATATATATATATATATATATATATATATATATATATATATATATATATATATATATATATATATATATATATATATATATATATATATATATATATATATATATATATATATATATATATATATGTATATATATATATATATATATATATATATATATATATATATATATATATATATATATATATTATATATATATATATATATATTATATATATATATATATATATATATATATATATATATATATATATATATATATATATATATATATATATATATATATATATATATATATATTTATATATATATATATATATATATATATATATATATATATATATATATATATATATATATATAAATATATATATATATATATATATATATATATATATATATATATATATATATATATATATATATATATATATATATATATATATATATATATATATATATATATATATATATATATATATATATATATATATATATATATATATATATATAAACGATATGAGATATAACGAAAACGACCGGCACTTTCGCGGTCGCATTTGTTGAGGGAGATCAAAAATATTTTCTGTACATGTGTGTTCTATTAATATCTTACACAAGTTCGTGAATCAGCAAAATCCGACACGTCGTTAAGAAACAAGAGGTTTTTTTCTAAAAAAATTGATTTTTTAAAACCGTTACGGCCGTTTGGATACTAATATTTTAAAAAAATTAACAAATTTAGAATCTTTTGAATCTTTTTTATGAATTTATCTTAAAAATAGACCCCTGCAGTTAGAGGTTCCTGAGTGAACGGCTCCAACAAAAAAAATAGAAAAAACGAATTTTTTTTAAACAACCAAAATCAAAAAACCCTTTTCTAAAAATGTGCGTTTTATTAATATCTTGGAAGATTTCGTAAATCAGTCAAATCCGACACATGTTTAAGAAGCTAGAGGCTTCATACTAGAAAAAAGTCTGTTATTTTAGATCCATTATAACGGCCGAATTTGAATATTAATATTTTTAAAACCTTCGTAAATTTAAAATTTTTGAAACCATTTTTTATCAATTTCTTCTAAAAAATAGACCTCTGCAGTTGGAGCTTTCTGAGTGTGTGGCTCCATTAAAAAAGCTTGTAAAACACAAAATGCGTTTTAAACAACCGGTACTCTCACGGTCGCATGTGTGAAACCAGATCAAAAAACTATGTCTTAACCTATGGTTAAGAAACTAAAGGCTTTATAATAGAAAACAAAATTGTTTTTTAAATCCGTTATAACGGTCGTTTGGATACTAATATTTTTAAAAACTTCATAAATTTAGAATCTGTGAAAACATTTTAATCCGTTTCTTATAAATATAAACCTTTGCAAGTAGAGGTTTTTGACTTGTCGGCTTCAAGAAAAAAGTTTGCAATAATCCCCAACAACAACAATTTGCAAAAACTTTATAACAGTCAATGCAAAAAAAAATAAAAAGATTTGAATAGAAGAAATTAATTTTTTTTCTTAGAAATAAACTATTTTGATATTTTGCAGTAATTGCACGACATATGATATAGAGTAGGTTTGCCGTGTGTTTTTCATATAGTGTCACACACATGTTCTGTGGTAGATTTGATATTTGTTTGTTGCAAAATTGGATAGATGTAGTTTTGTTTATATGTAGCTAATTTTCTTTTTAAAATTTGTTCAATATCTGTTCGAAATTAGTTTGTTTTGTTTAAACTAATCTGATACATCAGATTCTACTTGTACACAAAACTGTCTGATCTCGAAACCTACCTATTTGTAGCGGACATCTCGGAGTTTTTTCATTTCAATTAGAACATTTATCGTTTTTATCGAGAAGAAAAAGTTTCTATTTTATAAATATGAATAAAAAAACAGGTTACTTAAACAATTCAGAGTGTTTAATAAATTTTCGCTCGTGCCTCACTCGAATTTTAAACTTTTGCTTGAAAATAAACTATTACATTAAACACTTTTTGGTTAAACTACTATTACTAACAACATACACAATGAATGTCGAATTCTATGATTGTTGTATAGTCCATGGGCCCGTGCCAATTTCATATGATGAATACCACATATTTTATACTCCGTGAGGCGCCTGTCCTTGACGAGCCCGAAAACATTTGTTCTATGATTTTTCTCAAATCGGCCGCTTTTGCGTTCGGCAAGCTCCGAAAAATGCCGATTGCCCGCGATCTTGTAAATTTGCTACCACATTTATTTTTTTTAAGTGTGGAGGTTGCAAATTTGTTTTAGAATACGAGGGTAAGCTTGTCCGACCAAAATGTGTTTGCTATTGTCGAGTCCGATAACTGACATTTTGGATGTTTGGGTTAGCAGACAAATTTTTGTCGGACAAGGTTACCCTTGTGTTCTAAATCAAATTTCCAACCCCCATAGTTAAAAAAAACTAAAATTTATAAGATCCCGAGCAATCGGCATTTTTTGGAGCTTGCCGAAAGCAAAAGCGGCCGATTTGAAAAAAATCGCAGAACAAATGTTTTCGGGCTCGTCAAGGACAGGCGCCTCACGGAGTATAAAATATGTGGTATTCATCATATGAAATCGGCGCCGGCCCAGGGACTAGTAGTTTGTCAATGTAACTAATTATTTGTTGTGGTAATTTTTCGTGAACTTGTTCCACTCGACGCTAGTGAATTGCCTCTGAACAAATGTTTACTGGAGAATAAAACGGCTTTTTATCTCATGGTTGCAATGTGTTATTTTTTTAACAGTCCTTTTTCCGAATCAACAGAATACTGATAGCGCAATCCGAATAAGAGAAACGTTTAACCAACAAGCCCCATATCGTTGTGTAAGCTTTAAAGATAATCGTGAGCTATTTGACCCGCTCATTGTTAATTGGAATCAAACAAATGAAATCAAATATTTCTAACTTAAAAATTACGAAAGTTTTACTATTTATTTTAAACACGAAATTTAAGCCATAGTTATGACACACACTTTATAACACTAATCCTTTTGTTTTCATATCATTGTAACACTTGTCTAAACATTCTTTTGATTACCTATATTTCAAATTCCAACAAAGCACATATATCTACCACATAAAAATTTTACTAGTTACAAAAATGTTGTGTATATAAATCAAATTGACAACATAATAACCAAACACTTCGCTAACGTACACATTCAATTAAAAATATTTTGAAACAAAACCACTTGTAATGTGTTAAAAAATATAGTTATATACATAACTTGATTGGATCGCAACACGTGCGGACTCGTACACTGTTTGAATTTTGTTTCTTTCGATAAATTAATTAATTATTTATATTGAAATTATGTGATGAATGGGAAAATTAGTTTAAGTAGAACAAACGAAGACGGATCGAAATAAAATTATGTTGGCATTAATATTTAAAATTCTATTTAACTGCTGACAGTTAGCAGACTTTATTTTGCAAGTAGGTTGTTGGATAAATAATCTATCGAGTTGATAAAACTAGGATTCAAACTTCGAATGTTAAAAACCTGAACAAACAAATAAATTGAATTATTATAAATTAATTGAGGGAATGTATTTATCGAAGGATGTATTTACGCTTTTGAAAAAAAAATCTGCTGTGTACAAACCAAGTTCACTACTTTCGGGCCAATCCTTGTATATGTAAAAAATTTAATGCTACTGCTTTCTTCAATTCCTCTCTCCCGTTCCCTACGTATTGTTAACATGGATAGACTGTTGTGATTATAGTTAGTTATGGCATACAGAATATTATAAAAAAAAAAATTTTTGATTTATTAGAACAAATATTGAAATTATAACAACCGAATTGAGATTGGATTCAAATTTTGAAACGGTTCTAATATATTGTTCTTGTACATGTAAATAAAACTTAATGACTTCATCATTAATTATAAACGTTAATTAATCAAAACAGTTTGAACCAAAACTTAGAATTTTAATTTCACTTTTTTGAAATTATATATTTCTTTTCTCAGTGGGTGGGTACATAAACTCATTTGTATAAAGATAGAGATATTTCTATTGGTACAGAATATCAATAACGATGCTGACGATGATAATAAAATAAAGTTTCATTGACATCCACATGAAGTTTGAAAGAACTAAAAGAATTCTATTATTATTTTTAAAAATTTGTAATATAACTATATAATGCTGGAGGCTTTTTGTTGAGTTATTGAAGCTGTAAAGATGTGACAAAGATCTGAGTTTTCAGATAAATTGATCATATTTTGTTTCCACGTTTCCAACTAAATAATTATATTTAAGAAACAGATTTAGAAGATAGAATCGCAGCAGGCTATTGAAATGTTCCCTTAATAAATCTATGTCAGATATCAAAGATTACACTAAATTTTAAATAAAACGAAAAAATAATCCAAGTAATCGGCGATTCGGCGAACAGAAAAAGTCAAGCAAGCACAACACTAGAGACTATTTTATATGTAGTTTTCAGCAGTGTGATAGTTAAACTTGGTCCCAGATTGCAAAAATTAGATCGTATAACCGTTTGTCAAGAGCTGCTTTTTCACTATTAATTAGTTTTGTGGGGATTCCATCGATACATGGTGATTTACACATTTTTCAGTTTGTTTCAGCATGTAGGTTTGTGTCTTAGCTACGAAATTATAACAGATCATAACACGATTTTCACGACAAAATGTTTCACCATTGACCATGCAAATGTGTCTTTGTGTGTCTTGTTATATTAAAATTTGATTTTACGAAAACAAAATCCGAGCAATTGTGTCATGTGTGAAACTATAATGATTTTGCATAATTATCATTACATAAATTAATTTCAATATTGAAACATGCTAAATCATAAATTTGATATTTTTATTCGAATTTTAACACCAAATAATTTTGTTCTAGTTGGCTCAAATTGCGACTTCATTTCACACAATAATAATTTTCAAAGGTGACTTAATCAAATTTTATTAAAAACACACCAAGAATATAACCACTGTCATTTTTACTTCCCAGCTGTTAGATTAGTAATCACTGTCCACCCTTCAGTGACAAGTGATTGAAAGACAACATTCGCGCATCTAACAACTTTTTAAAAGTCGGAAATAGCCATATTACATATATGGTTATAAATAAACAATATTGGTTCTATAAATAATAAAATAAATCGATCGCTATCAGGCTAGATTTTAGTTTTCAATAGTAGCACAATAGTTTTAGTGAGTGTTACTGAAACTATATTAATTTTTTTTGTATTAACTAAATATTTTTTGTTAGAAATTTCAATTATTTTTCGATACATTCACAATATAATAATTTCAATTTTAATTATAAAATAAATCAATTTCTCTTTTTTGAATTATATAAAATTTAAACATATGTATTTCAAATTATTTTGTATCAAAGTGAAATAGATCCACTCAGTTTTACTCAATTGTAACTGAAGTTATTGAAACTTATGATTAGACTTTGTTGTTGTTGCTGTATTAAAGTGAAACTATTTTGTGCAATTAATCTGATTTTAGTGCAGATTTAACGAAACAAAAAAAAAATTGTACTAAATTTCGGTTGTACAAAAAAATAATAATTGTATGTTTGTTCAACAAATTTAATTTGTTATTTTTATTGGAAAGTTTATATTATGCATTATTATTTCAAAAGAATTATATTTTTAATTTGTTCGTAAGAAAACCATCTGTATTTTAATTTGTATCAAAGATATTACTTTTAATTTTCTTCTTTGACTTATTAATTTATATTTTGTTAATTAAAACTCTAGAGACCAATTTATGTATCTAGGGTTCAATTTATTAGTTTGAATTGGTTTTACATTAAAAATTTATTATACATATTATTCGCTATTGCTGTACGGAATGTTGTTAGTTAATACGGAATGATCCTGTTTCAGTCCGATGGGATTTTGCAACCGATTTTTTCAAGACAATTTTCGTCGTTAACGTAGATAGGCTGGCTTTTACTGGCTGTAATGCAGTTAAAAAAGTACATTCTCGTTTACAAGCACTTTCACTCAGTCAAAAGTCAAAGTATTTGATTGGGTAAAAATGGTTGCTTCATACAATATTTTCTCTATATGAACAGGTTTTTTGGTTTAAATGTATGGTCCATGAATTATTTCACCGCTGCGAAATTTTTGTTGATGAATAGGATTACAAACAATCATATAATATTGGTGCGAGTTATTAATCTAACTGCATCGTTTTCAATTGAACTAATCATAATTCTTTTTAACGATTTTAGTCGATTCCTATACAGTATACAGGCAAAATCTAAATAAAATATTTAGTTGAAATTTGTTGTAGTGAGAAGAAATAAAAAATTATTTGAATGACATCTTTAATTCAATGTTATTTAACTAAATTATTCTGTTTCTGTTATTCAACACATTAGATTCATAAACAAAAATAAATATTTCCATCTTTGTCCACGCTCATCGCTCACACAAAATATGGTACACAAAATATAGTCCCCCCACATAATTAGAAATCAAAAGTAATGAAAATAAATAGTTTTATTTCCGGATTTTTATTTCCGTTCAAACCATTTTTTATCACCAATAATTTATTTCTAGTTGTTTATCATATTATCTGTTACAAAACTAAAATTTATTGTGTATGATGCATATTTTATGCTTAAAAAAATCGTAATATTGTACATATTGTACATTTATAACAAACAAGTTTTGTCAATATATGTTTAAAATAGTTTGTTGAACTTGACTTGGTTTATATTATTGTTGAATTTTTTGTTGGTTGAGTTGTGTGTCAACATTGTTTTCAAACATTTTGCATTATTAAAAAAGACTCAGCTTTTTAAACACTTGGCTACATTAAATATGGAACTTAACTACAGTGACGGAACGGCATATTTTTGTAAAGACTATACATATATTAGATCAATGAGAAATTGCCTCTTGCAAAAAAAATCTAATTGAAACTAAAAACATGTTTTTGGCTCTTTCATGTTTCCGTTGAATTGTTTTCAGAAATATAAACCCTATTTTTTTTTTATTGGAGGGCCTTGAGACTTGCAGTTCAAGTAGCACTGCGACCTGAAGGTCTATTGTGCTTACCCTGATTGTTTTATTAGTCAGTCGTCGTCTGAGCCGTTACTGGTTGTATTCTGTCATCCAAGTTGAGACTTTTAATAAAATTAATTAGCTCAATTGGAGTGACGTTTTGTGGTAATGGAAGTGTTAGTCTTCTATGACCAAGTTGGTTGTATCTGTGCCAAGAGAGTTCAGGATAGCTGAACTGAATATAAGCCCTCAGCTCTTGATCTATATAACAACGTTTCTTTTTGCTCAACCCACAATCTAAATACGAGATGGAACTGTGATTTGCAAGTGAAAAAACTATTACGTGATCTTACATTACTTCTATCAATCATACGTTATATGCTAAATATATAGACCAGTGAAAATAGCTTTTTGTGAGGAAAAAACTAGTAACAGCATGAAAACTATTGGATAAGGAAGAAAATATTGCGCAAATGATGGGAAACATAAATTAAAGGTGATCTGAGTTACGAGGGTGAAATTGGGTGAGCTTTTAAGGGTTGAAAATAGTTTTTCAAGATTTTCAGCCCAACTAGACCTTCTATCGAAAAAAGTTTAAAGTAAAAATTGTAGGTAATTAAAAGGTCTACAACTTCTATGTAAGCCATTTTTTTCACATAACCTGAAATTGTGAAACCGTGAAAATAGAAAGAAACGGGAAAAAGGTCTTTTCGTTTTTAATTTTTATCTCCCACAAAAAACGGTGAAAACGTACCTTATTATGTTCCGAATACGCTGTAATTTTTTGGAATCAAAATATTTATTTTTACGTTTGATTTGAATTTTAAACCAAAAATGTGACCAAATTTTCACACGAAAATTCTCCTGTGCTGGAAACAGTTTTTTCAAAAAAATCAGTAATCTTTATTTTTGTTGAAACGTCTACTTTTAGATGGTGTAAAAAAAAATAAACATTAACATAACATAAACAAGGAAACATTTTCCAGGAAATGCGAAAAACTAAATAATCTTGATTTTAAAGAGTTATTTTTCAATGATTGTTTAAAAATATTCATTATTTGTTAAAATTTACCGTTGAAATCCTTAAAAAATATAAATTTTTTCCATGATAATGTTCATTTTTTTTACACCATCTAAGAGTGGACGTTTCAATAAAAATAAAGATTACTGATTTTTTGGAAAAAACTGTTTCCAGCACAGCAGAATTTTCGTGTGAAAATGGGGTCACATTTTTGGTTTAAAATCCAAATCAAACGTAAAAATAAATATTTTGATTCCAAAAAATTACAGCTTATTCTAATACAAGATAATAAGGTACGTTTTCACCAAATTGTGTGAAAGAAAAATTTTTTTGTGGGAGATAAAAATTAAAAACGAAAAGACCTTTTTTCTCGGTTTTTTCTATTTTCACGGCAAATTTTAGGTTATGTGAAAAAATGGCTTGCATAAAAGCCATTGCCAGTGAAAAAGCCAGTGAAAAAATGGCTTGCATAAAAGACCTTTACTACTTACAACTTTTACTTGAAACATTTTTCGATAGAAGGTCTAGTTACGCTGAAAATCGTGAAAAACCATTTTCTACCCCTAAAAGCTCACCACATTTCACCCTCGTAGTTCGGATTCACTTTAATTTATGTTTCCCATCATTTGCGCAATATTTTCTTCCTTATCCAAAAGTTTTTATGCGGTTACTAATTTTTTTCCATTTTTTACATGTTTTAAGGTATCTGCACTGGTCTAATATGCTTAACATAATAACTAATTAACCTCTACCGATAAAATATGTTTATAGTATAATAATTATCTTCCATTTTTTCTAAAGCTCTTCACGAAACAAACAAGTATGCTTAACTTAAACATTTGTAATTATTGAGACAACTATTTAGATTTTATTTTAATTACAACTTACTGTACCAAAATTATTGTTCTTAAAGAATAATTAATTATGTCAAAAATTCAAAAGCCGTTATATCACTTAAATACAAAAACAAAATTTAAGAACAATTTAAATTATAACATTTTTTAATGTATAATGTAATTACTATATTTTGTTTATTTAAATAAATGATATGTAAACCACTTTCAGTAATAGAAAAAATCTGTAAAAATGAATTATTTTAATTTTGTTTTTCTTCATTAAATTAAACAAATTACGTTTAGTTAGCTATAATATTAAGTATTTATGTGATTTAGTGTTTACAAGAATAGTTATTAATGCAACTGGTGTCGGCCTGTAAATGTGAATTTAGCAACCGATGATTTGCCAAAAAATCAATGGCAAAACGGTGTGAAGACAAATTTATAGAAATTAAATTGCAAAAAAAACTGAATCTAACTTCTTATCTGCATTCAAACCTATTTCAACAATGTCAGTGCGATCTTTAATTCAGTGGCTGATATTTTTAATTTAAAAACAAATCTGTGGTGTGTAAATATTCAACATGAACTATAGTGATGACGGTTTAATTTGATGCCGCAACCATGATCCCAAATACCTATACGAAAAGGTTAAACATCCTTTCAATTTCAAGCTCGCAAGCTTGCATTTTAAAAAAGTTGTTAAAAAATTATCAATCTTTTCAAAATAAAAATTTGCAAAACTAACAATGGAAACTGAGCGGAGGGGGTAAAAAATTTGAGTGATGGAGTTGAAATGACATTTCATTCAAAACCTGTTTTGGTGTTTACTTTTGTACATAATTTGAAAGCTTTAACTGAAGTGATCAGTCACTAAAAATAATATATGTACAAAAGATGTTGATTCTGGTTACTGTATATAGTTTTACATTAAGAAACATCAAAGGATCTACGTTCCAGCAATATTTCACATTATCAAATATTCTTTATTAGAATTTCATTTTGAGGAAATTTATTTTATGGATCTTGCGGACTTCAGAACTATTTCTATTTATCAACCAGGTTCGCTTGGTTGGCCGAAATTAGCTGTTAGACATTTTAACTATACTCTAAGCTTGTAATGAAGCTATGTTATATTATGTTTTTTTATGTTATGTTATATTATGTTATTTTATGTTATGTTATGTTATGTTATGTTATGTTATGTTATGTTATGTTATGTTATGTTATGTTATGTTATGTTATGTTATGTTATGTTATGTTATGTTATGTTATGTTATGTTATGTTATGTTATGTTATGTTATGTTATGTTATGTTATGTTATGTTATGTTATGTTATGTTATGTTATGTTATGTTATGTTATGTTATGTTATGTTATGTTATGTTATGTTATGTTATGTTATGTTATGTTATGTTATGTTATGTTATGTTATGTTATGTTATGTTATGTTATGTTATGTTATGTTATGTTATGTTATGTTATGTTATGTTATGTTATGTTATGTTATGTTATGTTTTGTTATTTGATGTTATGTCGAAAAGTAAAATAAATGCACCATATCAGCATTTTTCCAAAACTGCATACAAATCACTCTCCCAGAGCATTTTAAAAAGTTCTAGCAGTTTCAAAACTGACTCACCACTTTTAAATTGTTTCACTGATGGTTTTGATTTCTAGTTAATCTTTTTCAACATTTCTTGTTTTGTTGTTGGCTTAGTGCTATCACATTTTTAATAAGTTCCCATCAAAATAAGATTATTCATAAAAGAATAAACATCATAACACTTGTTCATTAAACAATAGTTGTTCTATAAAAATTCACATGAACATAAGGAATACTCCTGTACATGATTTCATTACCATATGTATTAAGTTTGCACTCAAAGAAAGTTGTAAATATAATATACAGTTGATTGAAAAACTGTTAAAAAACAAACATATTTATATATACATTTTCAAACTACCACTGAAAAATTGCCTTACCTTTTTAGGATAAATAAACATAAAATTGAAGCCGTGATTCAGAATACGAATAAAAATTAAATACAAACTATTTTTGACAATTCTCTGGAAATATGAATATTCATTCGTTTTGGATCAGCTTTTAGTTTTTGTTTTGAAACAAACCTAAAATTAAAATTATTTGAACAAATATAACATAAACAAACCTTGATATGTATTTAGTTATATAAGTTACAGACAGAATGATATTTACGACATTTTTGCGTAGTAGGGTATATTGGAGCATTATGATGTTGATTGTATTTAACTTTATATGTATGTTTGGTCTTAGACTTGCTGAAAAAGTGTTGTATTATAGCAATGACAATATGTGTTACAACAAGACATAGATACCTTTTAAGATTTATGTAGGTCCCATAACAACAGCGCGATCTGAGGTGTTTGTGGATTGAACGTCCCCGAGATTATTGATTCGAAGCGATATGCGTTTTCAGAGCTAACATTTCATGAGGGCATGAACCGAAAACAGATTCAGTTTAGTTAATATTATGCTCGTATGTCTCTAGTGTGCGTGCGTCAACATTACCAGTTGATATCTACATCAAATTTACTCATCAACAATTTAAACAATCAAATAACATTAAATTTTGTAAAAAAATATTTACGATATAAAATTAAAAAGCAAATAATTTTAAATAACTAATTTATGAAAAACGAATAGTCCGATGAATTGTAATCAAATGTTAAAGTGATATAATTTTTGGTATGTTCATGTTTTTGTAACAAAAATCAAAAAGCATTCAATTAAGGCACTGTATAGTTTACAAAACTTTTTTTATAGTTTATTGTTTTATGTGAATCAAACCAACGTGTAATATATTTAGTTAATTTTTTTATATTGTCTAAAGTAGTGCACTTGATTCATGAATTGTTGTTTGTGATAAAGTTGTGGATAAAATTTAAATCTAAATTAAATTTAGTTTAAATGTTTAATTTAAAATGTTCTTATTTATTTATGGATAATTTTTCAATTGAGGTAATATTAATTTAAAACAAAAAATATTACAATGTTAATGTTGTCTAATTAAATTAAACTTCACCTTGATACCATAAACAATTAACGCTCAAGTTATCTCATTTTATTTTTATGTTATTTTAACTAACCAGATTAAAGAGATTATGGCTCTTATTAAACAATTAGTAAAAATAGTTTTGTTGTTGTTTACGTTTAAAAAGCCGTCCCCGATTTTAAGCGTAAGTTTTTTAGTGAGATTTTTTACTTATTTTGTCGATTTTGTTTAACGTATGTTGTTAAATGGTTCTATTCTATGTTATTAGGTCAAGTAACAAAAAAAATACAAAAAGACAAAACTAAATTATTCAAAATAGTTTTCACAATTGTTTGGATTGAAATTTTAATGGTTATTTAGTTGAAGTTCTTTTCTGACCTTTGGTGTGTTCTCGTGAAGTTGGTTGATGAAACTTCTCTTCATTGATAAAGAAAAAGTGAGTGCCGATTTAAAATTTTTTTGTGGTTGACTTGTGTTTGTATGATTTCATTTGTAATTTTTTATTATGTTGTTTTACCTTGAATCCTATGGATTAGTTACTGGTACTTGTTGCGAAAAGATTGGAGATATTTTTTTAATAAAATATATGAACACGATACATATTATGACAATGAATTGATATTTTTTCTGTTCTGTAAATATCCATACAATATGAAATAGAAGCCATATGATAGTAAAAAGTAAATTACCTTGCATTTACCGGTTGTTTTCTATTTCTGAAATATTTAACTGGTAATTGACTTTTTTTATTAATGTGGTTTTTAGTTTTTCCTTATTTCTGTATTAATTTTGCTTTAGTTTCTCGGTCGCTATTTCGAAAGAAAAGCCTCTATCTGTACCGCAAAAAGTATTCTTTATGAGAATTTCAATATTTGTTCTATATTTCCAGTAACAATCTAAAAAAATTTCTAAATCTGTAATCCAATTACATAATTACACAATAACGTTATCTATAATGTTTGTTACTCTAATTATACAAACCATAAATTATAATTTATTGAAATTCAAATTACAACAGCTTAACTTGTAAAAGCTTTCATACACATCACATAATAGAATTTTTTAAGTTCTCGTACACACAATCATATATAACAAAGAAAGTTTTTATATTATATTTTTCTATTATCTTGCTTTTAGTTCTTTAAATTAAACCACCTTTATTTCCCAAGAATCTTATATCACCATAATATCTTAATATCACCAAACAAACAAACAAATTCTCACCAACCATAATTATAATGTTATAAGTTTATGTCTTTAGAATTTCGTTTATTCATCATTTTGTTTGTTAAAAGAAATTCTAAAAATGTCTAAAGGTGCTAAAAAAAATTTTATATTGTAAAGTTTGAGGTGTTTTACGAGTTATTCTATGTTTCTCAGGTGTCGTTCAAATATTTTGAATAAATATAAATAACAAAATTTATATAAAATTTGTGTTAATTTCATAATTTTTATGAAATAATTTTAAAAATTCGTGGGTGCTTATATACGAGGGATACTATAGGCATTTCTCCGAAATATTTCTAAGGATCGGAAATTGTATTTGTATATTTTATACTACATATTTACTTACAGATTTTAAAAGAAATTATGAGTTTGCAGAAAATATGGAAATTTAGTTGATTTCGTATTATTTTGACCAGGTTCTTGTGTTCTCTAGACTCTACTGGTTCTTGTGTTAATGACTTCACTGAAAAAAAAATCTTTTTTGAAAAGAGGTTTTTATGATCTAAAGAAAGAAGTTATAGGAGACTGCTATATAGTTGTTAGTTGTTACTATCCAAATTCATTGAAAGCAACTGTATACATTTTATTTAGTTGAAAATTAATCAGTTTTCAAATTAAATTCGATGGATTCTCTACTACTCTTGCCGTAACATAATGAATAAATTTGTGAATTTGGAAATTTGGGAGCAAGTAAACTCAAGTAACTTTGCATATCATTTGAATATTTTTAATTTGAAATCATTTTTGGGTTTCTCTGAATAATACATTAAAAGTTTTTTTTTTGTGTCTCGGGAAGGATTCGAACTTCATAAGGTTTTTTTCTTCGGAACTATTTATTGTCTATTGTCTCTTGTGCAATCATTATTCATCAATGCTAAATGAATTTGCAACACATTACGGGAATTTTATTTTTGGGAGTTTGTGAGGAAAACACTTCACAAGTAACTTAGAATATTTCATAATAAAAATATTGCCAATCCTACGTTATACGAATTTATAGCTAGTGAGATAATGCTTATGAAAAATATTTTTGTTTTTGTTTCGAAAATAAATTTTTTATTTTAATAAATTATATAATTTTATTGTTAAAAGTAGAAAGTAAAATCTTGGTATAACGAAATGTCTGTTTTTCTATTTTCTTATAATTTAAAATCTAAGCTTAACAGTTTCATAACAAAAATATTTGTCACGCTGTTCATAGACTAACTTCACTAACAGGTCTGAAAATAAAGTGTAGTGGAATATTAGGCTTACATCCATTAAACACTTAATTGTGGTGAATAAAGGTTGTTGTGAGCGCAAACACACGATTTTGTTGTTGAATAAAAAATTAAAAAGTTGTATACCGGAAGTGACTAAACTGGAACTACGTATAATATGCAGAACTGTTTTGATTCGGGTCCAAAAGCTATGTACCAAGTTTTATTGAAATCTCGATTCGTAGAGCTTAAAGTTATTGAAGTTTCAAATAAGCAGGACCTAAAAAAAACAAAACCTTTTCCCGCCCCTGCCCATCACTTTCTTCAATACCTTTTAAAAATAATCAGTACCTTGTCATATGTTTATGTACCAAGTTCTCTTCAAAACTTATTTATGGACAAAGGCTCTAGTGTAAAACACAAACATTTTATTGGGTATTAAAAAGGAAAAATGGATTTATCTATCGGGAGTGGTGATGGAGAACTGTTGCAATACCTAATGTACGCTTATGTGACCAACTGAAAAGTTTAATTAGAGATACTAATACTATGCTTTCGAATTGAAAAATTCAAATTCTATGATATATTTGCGTTAAATTGGTCTCAAAAATCATAATTAATTTAAATCTGTTCAAATTTTAGTCTAGTGAATTATTATTCTATGAATCCAGATAACGGTAAATATCCACTGGCCTATTATATACGGATATGTGGATTCAAATAAAATCTAACATCAGATATTTATAAAATTTATTCCAATACATTGAATGTACATGAATGGTTGAGTCGACTCGGCCACAGGTTGTGTAGTAAACGAGCAAAATATATGGATATTTCTATATCTAAAATTGAAATTATAAATAAATTCGAAGTCATCTCGACATTTCTATAGTATTGATTTGATTCTATAGCAATCGTATACAAATAATTCAATTGTATGCACCTGACCTCTAATTCGAAATAATAGTAATTCATTGTGTTCCTAAGCGTTGAATGCTATATTTCATTTTTCGAATTAACGTTTACAATTCGAGCGAGGCGAGGCTGGGCGAGCACTGCAAATCGCGAGAGAATAAAATTCTTTCAGCACGAAGCCAATGCATCGTTTCATTCTTCTGACAGAGTAACATGTATTAATTTTAATTTTTTTTTTTTTTTTTTTTTTAATAAAATGTGTTGTGTAATAGGGTTTAGAATATGTGTCACAACAACACATAAATACCTTTTAAGACCTAGGTCTAGACCTGGGTCCCACAACAACTGGCGTTCTGAGGTGTAGATTAACGCTTTTTTTAAACATCTGTGGGTTGAAGCCACCTGAGACTAAGTGTTCCGGCAAACTATTCCATTTGTACGCAGTTCGGACAAAGAAGTCTCTCTGCGATCTGCCAGTATGACAGCGCGGGATCTTTACCGTTTCACTGGTTGCGGCAGCCGATTGCCGAGTGGAACGGGGGTAAGAATAAGTTTGAGGCATGATGCCGCTGATTTCATCTGAGCACTGCTGATGACGATATTTGTAAAAAACAACGAGGTCAGCAACAGTGCGACGATGTTGTAGGGAATCAAGTTGTGATGTCAAAGTTCGATCACCTACAATTCGTATAGCTCGCTTTTGAACAGAGTCCAAGAGGGCCAAGATGGAAACAGAGGCAGCACCCCAAACTTGACAGCAGTACTCCATACAGGGACGAATATAGGACTTATAAACATGGAGCAATTGGTATGGAGTGAAAAATTTTTTGCATCTATTTAGGAGGCCGAGTTTTTTAGACGCGCTTTTTGCCATCGCCATTACATGATCGTTCCAGAGTAGGTCATTTGAAACTGTGACACCCAATAAACGAATGTTTTTACATTCACCTATTGGTTCATCACACATACTAAATAAAATATCTTTGGGGAACTCGGTCTTTAATCTGGAAACAATCAACAGCTGTGTTTTGGTGGAGTTGAAATTGACAAGGTTTTGGTCACCCCAGTCGGCGACTTTATTCAGGTCTTTGTTCACGTTTATGGCAGCGTCTCTCCGGGCAGGATTAATTCGTTCGTGCATTTTACCTTTTGAAGGAAGGGGCTCGAACGACTTGTGCAGAGTACTATCATCTGCAAAACTATTTATTGGGTTGCTGGTGATTTTCAACAATTCGTTGATATAAATCAAAAATAGGGTTGGGGACAATACTGAGCCTTGGGGTACACCAGCGTTAATTAGTTTAGACTCAGAAGAATATCCGTCTAAGGTTACCGAAATGTATCGGTCGGATAGAAAATTTTGAATCAGCTTCACAACATTGGGATGAAAACCGTACGCAACGAGCTTGTTGATTAAGTTGGCATGCCAGACTCGATCGAATGCCTTGGAGATGTCTAAAGCGATAACGTATGTTTCACCACCTTTATCAAGTATGCTGTTCCAACAATGCGCTACATAGTTTAATAGATCGGTAGTTGATCTTTTGTTTCGAAAACCGTATTGGCTGTCGGATATTAAATGATTTTCTTCCAGAAATTTTGAAATATGTGTATTAATATAATGCTCATAGACTTTGGATAGGACCGATAGTAAAGCTATTGGCCTATAATTTGAGATATCGGATTTTGGTCCCTTTTTGGGGACGGGCTGGACATTTGCCAACTTCCAGCACGAGGGAAATATACCAGATTTGTAGGATTGGTAGAATATTTTAGTTAAAGTTGGTGCAAGTTCTTTGGAAAAGGTTTTTAAAATAATGGGTGGAATATTGTCCATTCCTGATGCTTTGTTGATGTTTAACCCCTTTAAAAGTTTAGCGACTATTTTGGGTTTGAAGTGAAGTTCATTCATATTAACTCCTGAAGACTGGATTTGGGGTATTTCTTTAGGAGTTTCCAAAACAGTGGAGTTCAGAGCAAAGCGTTCAGCGAACAAGTTAGCTTTTCTTGCGGGATCATTGACGATTAAATCACCATCAATAATAGGGGGAATAGAAAATTTTGTACCAGAATTTAAAGAATTAATGGCACTGTAGAAACTCTTGTCAGAAACAGACATAGACGTAAGTTTTGAGGCTTTCGCTCTGTCAATTTCGGACTTTTCGTTTGAGATAATCTGATTAGATATTTTGTTGGCCTTTAGATATTGGGATCGATTAGTGGGAGTTTTGTTATGAATCCAAATATTAAATGATCTACGTTTGTTTCTAAGTGCCGTTTTGGCAGCTTTCGAATACAAGTATTTTTGTTTGGGTTTTACTATGGAGAAAGGGACAAATTTATTTATAGCAAATTGGATGGTTTCTGTAAAGTTTTGAGCAGAAACATTTACATTGTCAGTGTAAAAACAATGACGGTCGAAAGGGAAACCATGGAAAAAATTTTGAAGACCACTCTTATCCATTTTTGAGTAGTGAAATATTTTACGGGGTTTGGGAGCTGTAGTTTTAAGTAAATCAGTTTTGATAACTGATGAGATTAAATAATGATCAGAATTTCCAATACTACCTTTCGCAACATCGACACTCGTAATATCTGGCATTGTGGTAAGATAGAGATCTAGTAGAAAACTATTATCACCGCCGTTACGGGGAGTGAAAGTCGGGCTTTTTACAATTTGGAATAGGCCCTGAGACGCGGCAAAAATTTCTGCCAGTTTTCCACTATTGTCAACATCGTCGGTCGATTTGGAGAATTCCAACCATGATTTGTTGTGGACGTTGAAGTCACCGGTAACGATAACTTCACAATTAGGGGACTTTGCTCTAATCTCGTCCATAATTTTTGTCAGTATATTAAAAAAGTTTGGGTTACGTTTGTTGGGGGACCGGTATAAAGCTATTGTAAAAAAAGTCATTTCTGGAAGACAAATCTTTAAAACCAATGTATTGAAGCCGTCACCGTGTAGTTCAAAATTTGGAAAGCGCGTGTACGCAACACTCTCATGAATGAATGCGCATACGCCCTGATGGAGTTTGAAAGCTGATTCGAGCCTATATTTGGAATTAAGCGATTCTATAAAGAGAAAATTTTCAGAAACTTGTGTTTCTGTAAGGAATAGAATGTTCGGTTTGTCGTGCTCAAGATGATGTAGCACGTGGTCATGGTTAGCGTTCAATCCGCAGATGTTTTGAACATGTATTTTAAAATTTTTTATTGATTCATATATGTTTTGTCCCTGCAAATTCCGTGGACATGCCGCTTTATGGGCGGGTGGATTGCGCAAGTTTGCTTTACCACTTGCAGACTTATTTTTTTTCGGTTGTACTGCCATATATATATCAAAATGTTTATTTTATTTTTTTGTGTTTTATTTTAAAATGCATAACTAAGTAAAAAATCCTATCATACTACAAAATATGACATATGCCAATATTTCATGATAAGATGAAGAAATAATAACAAAATAATAAGTGAAAAACAAATTGTGAGAAATTTGCAGAAAACAAAACAAAACTAAATGCCAATAATCCAGCTGATGCAGCGCACCCCAGACGCACCGCCCACCACTTCAATCGAGGCACAAAGCCCACACATAACTACGTGTTGGTTCGATTCCTCGGAAGAGCTAATGAGCGGTACCGCTACGGAACGCTGCCCAGCTAAGACTGGAAGTGCTGCCGTTGACTAATTAAAGTTCGTCCGCCAGCACCCTAAGATATCATCTTGGCTAATGACATCTCCTGCCATTGCCAGTGGTATGTGATATCTCACGCTAACTCATATGTATTGTATGTATGTATGTATTATATTATTTTAAAATTCACTAACACAACAATTAAAACGAATAAATTTTCTTTATTTTTTTTGTACTATTAGTTCCAAACAATTAAATAAATTTTATTCAATTTCGATACTTATCTAGTTGTTAGGTATTTTGAAAATGAAATGACTTACAATGAAAGACGTCAATTGTCAAAGTTCTAACTAAATATACTAATGAGACTTGAGAAACCAGAAAACAATCATAAAAAATACTAATCTTTTTCACAATGGAAATTATATTCAATTTAACCATAATAACCTTTCCAATATTCGAGAGAGGGACATGCGCAATAGTTTGAAGTTATTGTTTTGTATATAATCAGAACGAAAATGTATTTTTTGATTTTTTATAAAATACAATCAAATTATTTATAAAATATAATCAAAAAAATTTATTTCGGAGTTCAATGCAATCAAATAAATTGTTTTATCCTTACGGGAACTGTAAATATAGGAATCGTGCGTATCTGATTGTTACGCGCCAAAGATTCAGTATAGAATGTATTGGTATAGAATGTAATTAGTTTGACGTTTGTTGTTTGATATTAGGAAATATTACTAAAACTCTGCTGTTGCACTGTTCGTGCTGTGTAATTTTTATTACATACACTAGTTTACAAGAAAAATCTCCCTAAATAAAACCCAACTTTTCTTATAGATTTTAACCTGCTGAACACGAATATCATATTCATTTTTTTAGGTTAGCTCTTGTTTTTGGAATATCCGTGAAAAACCAATTTTTTCGATTAACAAAAAGGTTATTCCGGTTTTTGATCGCATATTTGACAAAACAAAAAAATTTATATAATAATGAAACTAGTGCATAGTAAAAATGCTAATAAACATTTTGAGCTTTTTTTAAAAAATTCCACGAAGAATTATGGAAGTTATATTCGAAAAAAGTTGAAAAAAAATCAAAAAATTATGTTTTTTAAAAAATTTCCATATTCTACGCCATAAATTTTGAACAAACAATGATTCTAAATTTTTATAATTTTTTGGAGCCTACAGTTAATTAAATATTCTCTTTTAAAGTTAAAAAACACGAATTTTGGTGCAGGCTGCACCAAGTTATTCAGGTTTTCCCAAAAAAAGTCAACACTAAAAATTTGGTAAAAAAAATTTTTTTACTAAGAATAATTTAAATAAATTAAATGTTATACAGATTTTCGAGTTAAAATGGCGAGTTATGGTCAAAACCTGGTCGTAACACAACGTTAAAACGTTAAATGAACAGTTTCCCTATTGTACCATTTTGAATGTGTTAAGTTGCAGTTGACATAACTATTTTTCGGCATTCATGGTTTATCTTCATTCAGTTTTATGCCAAAGTAATGAAGGTATGCAATTCTTATATATGGAGTAATTTTTTTAGCAGGATGTGTTATGCAAATTCCACAAATAAAACAAAATGAATTTGGATTATTTTTACACTTGAAACTTCTTGAGACGCCATTTACATAAATTTAACTTTACACTTTAGTACTTTAAAAGAATTCTTAACTGATGTTTGAGAGCGACTGAGCTTGTAAAATCAAATTTACGATGCGGCACAAAAAGAAAAGAAAAAATACATAATCGCGGTTGAAGTAAGGAAAACTCGCAGTTTTTATTCAAAAATCTGAATAACAACTTATATATATATGACATATAAATCAATTATGTTGCAGAATTTAAATTATTCTTAGTTAAAAATGTTTTTTTCCAAATTTTTTGTTTTGATTCTTTTTGGGAAAACCTGAATAACTTGGTGCAACATGCACCAATATTCGTGTTAACTTAAAAGATAGGGAATTAAATTTCCAACAGGCTCCAAGAAATTAAAAAAATTTACAATCACTGTTTATTCAAAATTTATGGCGTTGAATATGGAAAAGTTTTAAAAAAACTTAAATTTTTGATTTTTTTCAACTTTTTTCGAGTGTAACTGCTAGAATCCTTGATGGATTTTTACAAAAAAAAGATCAAAATGTTTTTTAGCATTTTTACTTTCATTAATACAATGAATTTATTTGTTTTGTTTTTGTAAAAAAGGCGATCCAAAAACCGGAATAATCTTTTTTTTCACCGAAATAATTGGTTTTTCGCGAATATCCCAAAAACAAGAGCTAAGCTTAAAAAATGAGTGTGATATTCGTCTTCATCAGGTCAAAATCCACAAGAAAACTTGGGTTTAAGTCAGGGAGACAAAAAAAGATCAAAATTTGTAAACTAGTGATATTTATCCATTTATATTGTAACAAATATCGCATAGTTAGTCTTTAAATTATAATGTTTTCGTTTTTAATATTTTGACAAATAAAAAACAATCGAATAGTTTAAACGGCGTACTAAATTATAAAATTTGTAACATAACATGTAACCTGTTGGAAAATAAAAAATCCAATATTTACACACTAAACTACCAAAGCACGGTTTATTTTTTTTAGAACCATAATTGAATGCGTTATTAGTCTTAATTGAATAAAATAAACAGATGTTAGTTGTATTCTGTTGCAATACACAATCAAACAATTTATCTAATTGTAGTAAACTCTGAAATAAATAAATATTTTTGATTGTATTTTATAAATAATTTGATCGCATTTTGTAAAACAATCAGCTCTGATTATATAAAAAACAATAAATTCAAACTATTGCGCATGTCCCTCTCTCGAATATTGAAAAAGGCAAAGACTACTACGATTAAATTAAATTAAATTTCCATTGTGAAAAAAATGGGTTTATTTTGGCTTCTCAATTCTCATTAGTATAACTCAATTCTCATTACTTTCACTTTCAAAATACCAAACAATTAAATAGGTATCGAAATTGAATAAAGTTTATTTATTCAGGAGGGATCGATTTTGATCGATTATGATCAATGTTGATCTACGGGTCTGACTACCCTGCGTACTCCAGTCCCTGCCATTGACATATGAGTTAGCGTGAGATATCACATACCACTGGCAATGGCAGGAGATGTCATTAGCCAAGATGATATCTTAGGGTGCTGGCGGACGAACTTTAATTAGTCAACGGCAGCACTTCCAGTCTTAGCTGGGCAGCGTTCCGTAGCGGTACCACTCATTAGCTCTTCCGAGGAATCGGACCAACACGTAGTTATGTGTGGGCTTTGTGCCTCGATTGAGGTGGTGGGCGGTGCGTCTGGGGTGCGCTGCATCAGCTGGATTATTGGCATTTAGTTTTGTTTTGTTTTCTGCAAATTTCTCACAATTTGTTTTTCACTTATTATTTTGTTATTATTTCTTCATCTTATCATGAAATATTGGCATATGTCATATTTTGTAGTATGATAGGATTTTTTGCTTAGTTATCCATTTTAAAATAAAACATAAAAAAATAATATAAACATTTTGATATATATATGGCAGGACAACCAAAAAAAAATAAGTCTGCAAGTGGTAAAGCAAATTTGCACATTCCACCCGCCCATAAAGCGGCATGTCCACGGAATTTGCAGGGACAAAACATATATGAATCAATAAAAAATTTTAAAATACATGTTCAAAACATCTGCGGATTGAACGCTAACCATGACCACGTGCAACATCATCTTGAGCACGACAAACCGAACATTCTATTCCCTACAGAAACACAAGTTTCTGAAAATTTTCTCTTTATAGAATCGCTTAATTCCAAATATGGGCTCGAATCAGCTTTCAAACTCCATCAGGGCGTATGCGCATTCATTCATGAGAGTGTTGCGTACACGCGCTTTCCAAATTTTGAACTTACACGGTGACGGCTTCAATACAATGGTTTTAAAGATTTGTCTTCCAGAAATGACTTTTTTACAATAGCTTTATACCGGTCCCCCAACAAACGTAACCCAAACTTTTTTAATATACTGACAAAAATTATGGACGAGATTAGAGCAAAGTCCCCTAATTGTGAAGTTATCGTTTCCGGTGACTTCAACGTCCACAACAAATCATGGTTGGAATTCTCCAAATCGACCGACGATGTTGACAATAGTGGAAAACTGGCAGAAATTTTTGCCGCGTCTCAGGGCCTATTCCAAATTGTTAAAAGCCCGACTTTCACTCCCCGTAATGGCGGTGATAATAGTTTTCTTTTAGATCTCTATCTTACCACAATGCCAGATATTACGAGTGTCGATGTCGCGAAAGGTAGTATTGGAAATTCTGATCATTATTTAATCTCATCAGTTATCAAAACTGATTTACTGAAAACTACAGCTTCCAAACCCCGTAAAATATTTCACTACTCAAAAATGGATAAGAGTGGTCTTTAAAATTTTTTCCATGGTTTCCCTTTCGACCGTCATTGTTTTTACACTGACAATGTAAATGTTTCTGCCCAAAACTTTACAGAAACCATCCAATTTGCTATCAATAAATTTGTCCCTTTCTCCATAGTAAAACCCAAACAAAAATACTTGTATTCGAAAGCTGCCAAAAGGGCACTTAGAAACAAACGTAGATCATTTAATATTTGAATTCATAACAAAACTCCCACTAATCGATCCCAATATCTAAAGGCCAACAAAATATCTAATCAGATTATCTCAAACGAAAAGTCCGAAATTGACAGAGCGAAAGCCTCAAAACTTACGTCTATGTCTGTTTCTGACAAGAGTTTCTACAGTGCCATTAATTCTTTAAATTCTGGTACAAAATTTTCTATTCCCCCTATTATTGATGGTGATTTAATCGTCAATGATCCCGCAAGAAAAGCTAACTTGTTCGCTGAACGCTTTGCTCTGAACTCTACTGTTTTGGAAACTCCTAAAGAAATACCCCAAATCCAGTCTTCAGGAGTTAATATGAATGAACTTCACTTCAAACCCAAAATAGTCGCTAAACTTTTAAAGGGGTTAAACATCAACAAAGCATCAGGAATGGACAATATTCCACCCATTATTTTAAAAACCCTTTCAAAAGAACTTGCACCAACTTTAACTAAAATATTCTACCAATCCTACAAATCTGGTATATTTCCCTCGTGCTGGAAGTTGGCAAATGTCCAGCCCGTCCCCAAAAAGGGACCAAAATCCGATATCTCAAATTATAGGCCAATAGCTTTACTATCGGTCCTATCCAAAGTCTATGAGCATTATATTAATACACATATTTCAAAATTTCTGGAAAGAAATCATTTAATATCCGACAGCCAATACGGTTTTCGAAACAAAAGATCAACTACCGATCTATTAGACTATGTAGCGCATTGTTGGAACAGCATACTTGATAAAGGTGGTGAAACATACGTTATCGCTTTAGACATCTCCAAGGCATTCGATCGAGTCTGGCATGCCAACTTAATCAATAAGCTCGTTGCGTACGGTTTTCATCCCAATGTTGTGAAGCTGATTCAAAATTTTCTATCCAACCGATACATTTCGGTAACCTTAGACGGATTTTCTTCTGAGTCTAAACTAATTAACGCTGGTGTACCCCAAGGCTCAGTATTGTCCCCAACCCTATTTTTGATTTATATCAACGAATTCTTGAAAATCACCAGTAACCCAATAAATAGTTTTGCAGATGATAGTACTCTGCACAAGTCGTTCGAGCCCCTTCCTTCAAAAGGTAAAATGCACGAACGAATTAATCCTGCCCGGAGAGACGCTGCCATAAACGTGAACAAAGACCTGAATAAAGTCGCCGACTGGGGTGACCAAAACCTTGTCAATTTCAACTCCACCAAAACACAGCTGTTGATTGTTTCCAGATTAAAGACCGAGTTCCCCAAAGATATTTTATTTAGTATGTGTGAAGAACCAATAGGTGAATGTAAAACATTCGTTTATTTGGTGTCACAGTTTCAAATGACCTACTCTGGAACGATCATGTAATGGCGATGGCAAAAAGCGCGTCTAAAAAACTAGGCGTCCTAAATAGATGCAAAAATTTTTTCACTCCATACCAATTGCTCCATGTTTATAAGTCCTATATTCGTCCCTGTATGGAGTACTGCTGTCAAGTTTGGGTTGCTGCCTCTGTTTCCATCTTGGCCCTCTTGGACTCTGTTCAAAAGCGAGCTATACGAATTGTAGGTGATCGAACTTTGACATCAAAACTTGATTCCCTACAACATCGTCGCACTGTTGCTGACCTCGTTGTTTTTTACTAATATCGTCATCAGCAGTGCTCAGATGAAATCAGCGGCATCATGCCTCAAACTTATTCTTATCCCCGTTCCACTCGGCAATCGGCTGCCGCAACCAGTGAAACGGTAAAGATACCGCGCTGTCATACTGGCAGATCGCAGAGAGACTTCTTTGTCCGAACTGCGTACAAATGGAATAGTTTGCCGGAACACTTAGTCTCAGGTGGCTTCAACCAACAGATGTTTAAAAAAAGCGTTAATCTACACCTTAGAACGCCAGTTGTTGTGGGACCCAGGTCTAGACCTAGGTCTTAAAAGGTATTTATGTGATGTTGTGACACATATTCTAAACCCTATTACACAACACATTTTATTAAAAAAAAAAAAAAATTATTTGGAATTAATGGTACAAAAAGAATAAAATAAAATTCATTGTTTTTTTTAATCGTTATACTTGTTTTGCTAATGAATTTTAAAATAATTTAATTTAAATTGATACATGTTACTCTGTCAAATGATAAAACGTCGTATTGGGTTCGTGTTCAATGAATTTTATTCTTTCGCAAATTTGTAAACTTTATACTCGAAAAATAAAATATATCATTGAACACTAGACATGACCTAACTTATGAAGTTGTTATTTTCATCCCTCCCACCGACTAATTATGTTCCTTTTGACTCGAAAATGAAGTGTATGTAGTTTTACTGAAATCGGAAAATAATTGCCCACCGCGCAGTGGCGTCGAAGATAAGAAAATTAGCAGAATAATAGGATTTTTTATGTTTATCAGATATAATCATCTTAAAATATAATATATCTCATAATTTCGATTTTTTATTAAAAGCTAATTACTTTACGATTCCAACGAGCCTAAGTATGTAGAAATTGATCTTAGGAAAGCGTTTTTATCGAATTTCTTCTTCTTAAATCCAAAAAAAAAAATTTCTGCGAAAATTCAGAAAAAATAAATTTTTATGTTAGATTTAGACTTTGTTTGAGTAACACAAATTTTTATTTTTGGATACATTGCTAGCAGAATTAACTGGACATGGTAAAGTAGATCGTTTGCCAACCATAGTAACATTTGGTAATATTGAGAAGTTATTAACGGTTACATAATGCAAAGAACAGAGCGGCTTATCGATTGCGAATGCGATATATGAATGCCTTGAAGAATGGGATCTTACTGATAAAGTCGAAGCCATGTGTTACGACACGACATCAAGTAACGCTGGACCAGAAAAAGGTGGAAAAAAAGATTGGCCACAACTTGATTCGATTCCCATGTCGTCATCACATACAGGAGATTAAACTACCTTCTGTTTATGATCTCAAATTTGGAAAGACCACAGCACCCGATGTTTATCTGTTCAACAAATTTCAGAAGGCATGGGACGATGGTAAAATTAATCCAACAATGTTCAAAAATGGAATATCGGACAAAAAACTGGAAATCAAAATTCCAAAACACTCGTGAGAAGCTCTAGTAATTTTTTGTCATGAAGAGTTGGAAAAATCACACCCACGCAGCGAATATAAAGAATTTTTGGAAGTTACATTGATTTTTCTTGGCGAGAATTAGAATTACGAATTGAGAATTACAAATTCAAACGCCCAGGCCCGACAAGTCACGCCGTTTGCATTTTTTTGAGACGTTTGCATTTTTCTGATTATGTTGTATGTAAAAATTTGGTTCAAATGCATAGATGGAACAGCAGCCGCATATCAGGATTTGGATTTCATCAAAATTGACCAAAGAGTTTCAGAAGAAATGTTGAGCAAAATTTGTTATAATCTTCACTATTTAACGGAGGCAAATATTGGCTTGGCTTTTTTCGACCCAGAGACTTCGTTTGATGAAAAACGAAAAATGGTTCAAAACCTTGAGGTCCCTGCACGAGACATCCCCATCGCACCCCAAACTCGCAAAAAAGATTTTGACGCAGTCAAACATATGCAACTTTTTGCTAATAAGAACATTAGTGATTTCGTCACAGAAAAAACTCAGAGTTTTTTTAATCGATTTAGAATTTGTATTGTTTTTTTTGCTACATGACCCATCGGAATGAGAATTTCGTCAAAGTCACGTTGTTTTGTCAAAGTTTGCATGTTGTTAATGATACCGCCGAACTCGGTGTTAAGTTGATGACACGGAATACATTAGCATTCTAACTAAAGACGAGGAAGGTACACAATACACCATTCAAGTGGTCGAAAACTACAGATGAAAATACCCATCATACAATAAATCTAATTTAATTTATTGATTTCTTTTGGAAAAATGTTGCTTTTGAATGAAAAATTATTATAAATTTAACCATAAAAATTAATTTTTTTCTTTGAAAAAAGATTATTATGAATTAGTGAATTTTCGTATATGTAAGAAGAAAAATTAAGATAAATCGCTTTTCTAAGATCGATTTCTGCATACTTAGGCTCGTTAGAATCGTTAATTAATTAGCTTTTAATAAAAAAAATTGAAATTATGAGATATATTATGTTTTAAAATAATTATATCTGATAAAAATAAAAAATCCTATTATTCTGCTAATTTTCTTATCTTCGACGCCACTGCACGGTGGGTAATTATTTTCCGATTTCAATAAAACTTGATATAGTTCATAGTCGAGTCAAATGGAACATAATTAGCCGGTGGGAGCGAAGAAAAAGATGGTTTGAAAATTGTTCATACATTTCTGGTCATGCCTATTGAACACCGACTCAATAAAATACTAATATTGTGCTCCGCAGCAATCTCGCAACAGAATAAAATTAACAGCAGTTTATTTTATTGCATTAGGACTAATAACGTACACAATTATAGATAAGAAAAACTTATATTTCTAGTTGCCGGCAAGAGAAATTTTTCAAATACTCACACGTTTAATTTTTGGGGATGATGAAAATGTAGTAATTATTTTTCTGCAAATGAAGTGAAAAAAAACAATAAAAATCAACTCCAAAGGAGTGAAATAAATACAAAAAATTCTCTTACGAGTAAGAACGATATTAAAAATTTATGTATAATACATTTTGCTGTTTTTTTCTTGGGTGAAAATTTATAAACGTAAAACGTTTTCATCTCGCGTAAGGAAATGCAATTTTTAAATTAGAAATCGACTACATAACATTCAAATTTTAATATTTTTTGAAAAATTTTTTAGACTGTTCGATTATAATATTTATTTTTATTTTTTACACTAATCAGTCTTTCACATTATTTTTTTATTATTAAATTAATAAAAAACAATATTTCGGCACATTGCCATTTTCAAGTAAAACAAAAATTAAATACAAATATTATAAAAATTGACACAAAAATTGAAAATTGTTTTTTCAATTTTTGTGTCAATTTTTATAATATTTGTATTTAATTTTTGTTTAACTTGAAAATGGCAATGTGCCGAAATATTGTTTTTTATTAATTTAATAATAAAAAAATAATGTGAAAGACTGATTAGTGTAAAAAATAAAAATAAATATTATAATCGAACAGTCTAGTGATTAGTGTAAAAAATAAAAATAAATATTCAAATTTTAAATTCGTTTTTTCATGGTTGCTTTGATTTTAAAAATTTAATAAAATTACATGAAAATACCATAGCAACAACAATTTGTTATTTAGTGAGAATGATTTTATACTGTTGCACAAAAAATTTTCACAAGGGATTAGGCCTGCATGAAAATTGAATTTTTATATGCTATCGTAGAAAAAAAAATTTTAATATGTGAATAGTATTCACATTTGAGGAGTAGAAAAAAGCGCTCGGATAAAAATAAAATAAAATTGTAACTGGTGATAAATATAAAGAAATTCGCGGACCACTAAACTTTTTCTGTAGTCCACTAATGGTATGCGGACCACCGGTTGAGAAAATCGGCTCTAGACGGGGTGCGAGAACATTGTTTGAAGATTTTAGGGGTTCCGGTGGGTAAAAAGGTTAAGAATCACTGCTCTAGAGTCTAGACAGTATGTTAAAAAATAATATATTTTGCTACAAGAGATTAAAACACTGTTTCTCGTGAGCAAACATTTGTTCACAAGGCGAGTGAGCTTCGAGTGGGGCATGGGTTCAACTATTGAAAAACTTCCAAAATATTCTACTATGAAAAAATAGAATATGAATTTTGAATGTTATGTTGTCGATTTCTAATTTTTTAATTTATAATAAATATCGTTTATATTTTATAACGACGCGTCTCGTGAATAAATGTTCGCTCACGAAAAAGCCGTGTTTTCATCTCGTGTAGCAAAATGTACTGTATTCTCATGGTTGTTTTGATTTAAAAACTTGTAAAATTATGTAAAAATGAATATTCCCTAGAGAGAAAAAATTTCACATTCACTACACAAGGGGTTAAGCCTGCATGAAAACGGATTTTTCATATCCTATCATAGAAAAACTTATTTTTCGGCAAACGGCTGTAAAGTTTAACTTTACTGCCGCTAGAGAGTTAGTTTAAGTCTTACTTTTTTGACTTATAATCAAAGCGACTGTAAAGTAACGCCATTTTTATTTTATTTTACGCTGGCAGTAAAGTAGCATTTGTTATTTTGTTATTTTTTCAAACAAATTGTATAACTATGACAATAAAAAATAAGAATTCTGATTGGGTTATGACATTTTGAATTATTGTGTGTAACTATGACAACATAACAAACATAACAATTAATCTGATTGGATTATGAAATTTTGAATCGAAGCTTGCTTTGATAAAAAAATTTATTTATTCAAATTTAAATGTTTTTTACTTTTTGGACTGTAATAAATCATATTTATAAATTTTTGATGTATTATAATTTCATATTCATAAAAAATTTAAACGTTTACCGAAAAAAAGTGTATTTAATTCGGAGCTAAAGTGACTTTTTGTGTATGTCTATAATTGTCAAACTATAGACTCCACACAAAAAGTAGCACTTTAGCTCCTAATCATATAATATACTATTGTTCAAACAAATGGTTTTTGAACTGTAATCCAAAGTCGGCCAACTCCCATTTTTTTTTATTTAAGAAACTAGGGGTGGTGGTACGCCATTGGACGTTTTTTTTAATAAAAAAATATTGTGTAATAGGAACTACAATGACACAACACACATACACGTTTTTTAAGTCACATATCTTACAATATGCGTTCTTAGGTGTTGATGAACTCAAAAATTTACTTTATTTTGTGGTTTCTAATGGATAAAATGATTAACTAAACAATAAATCTTATCATATAATAAAATATTAAGGTCAATAATCCAGCTATTGGTAAATTCTTCAATCATATGTGACGTACTGTCCTCCCTAATGATAAAGCTCATATATTGAGTTATATGGAGACTCATTTCTTCGGCCAAGCAATAGCGCGATATAACCAAGTAATTCCCATAACTAATATTGAGAATGCTATCGATGACTGAAATGACTGAAAAGAGTTCAACCGCCAGCACTCCTAAGATACCATGGCTGTGATATCACTCTGCTATTGCCAGTGGTATGTGATATTTTACGTTAAATCATATGTCAATTTAGCCTGATGTTAAGAAACAATCTTAATGAAACGTTGGTACCTGCAGGGGCAGCTAAATTCTGTAACTGGGAAGGGGTGAAGTGATCAGTTTTTTAATGAAAAGTAATGAAGAAATTTTTAACACTTCACCTCGTCACAGTTACAGAACTTAGCTGCCAGGTCTGAATTTTCGTGAAATTATGTTATCTCGGGATGCGTTAAAAATTAATTTCAGAATTTTGGTTGAATGTTGAAAAGTGTGTTTTCTATGCTTCCTTCCTTCGCTTAGTTTCGAACTTAATTGATACTTTGAAAAAAAGCCACAAATTCGACGAAAACGATAAAACAAAAACAATATACAATACAATTGCAATATACCTATAATAGAATGATCCTTAAATGTTTATAAAATGTGTTTCAGTTAGGATTAGGTAAAAATCTATTAAAATCGGATAAACTTAAAATTAATGCCAACATAAACAATTTATAAAAGTTTTATGTTATTTGAAAATTATTTAAAATCATCAATTTAGAAATAAATAAAAGCTGATAGAATTTTTTTACTTCGAAAAACAACAATAAATTGTGCATGAATACTATTTGAAATAAAATAAAAACACGATGTTTCATTGTATAAAAATGTTGCAAAAGTTTAGTATCGATGGCAAACCTGAGTATGAAAATGAAAAACCAGCACAAAATTGTTGTATTTTTTCAATCAAAATTTGGGTTATTATTTTATTCTAGTGATACCAAATTAGATATGTTATGTAATATATTTTTTATTTATGTTTTTACAGGCTGAATTAGTAGATGCACTACGTAAAAGACGCATACGTCCAGATGCATCGGATGAAGACCTTGGTTTGCCGAGAAGTCCATCAACACCACAGAAAAAGGAACGAAATGTTATCAATAATATGAATCAAAGTGAAGGGTCACTTAGTTTATTGAGTATCATAAGTTCTGATCTAGATGATGATTCTTCATATGCTGGTGGGCATATATCCAATAAATTTTCTCTTGATAATTCTGGAAATTCTGATGGTAAGATGTTGCGCATTGCATACTATTTCATATGATTAATTTTTTTTCTTGTAGAACTAGACCTATCAATTGGTTCGACGTTAAGTCATTCAGCGGCAAGGCATAAAATGGCTATAAGACCGAAGAAAAAAGGACCCACAAGGCACCGACGGGTATTAGATGTATGTTGAGTTAAACTTAAAATCGCCAATAAAAAATAATTTTAATCCCAAAATTTTATTCCTAGTCTTCGGTGCTACCATCCACCCCTGAAGTAAATGAAGATTCAATAAAACACACAAACGGAACAGATATATCACCTATTATATTATCAAATGAATTAATTTTACAAAAAACATTACGATCATCACATACGACAACAACCACAATATCATCAAGCATACACACTACAACAAACTACTCATCATCATCAAAAATAAAATCACAATCTCTTCCACCTGGTGTTAATGCTAAAATTTTAGATAAACATTCGTCAGTTGAAGTTTCAGGAATGAACGAAGTTATTGGTACAACAAATAACACAACTACCATTTATGTGAATAAAAATATATCAAGAAGTTATGATTTTGATAAAGACCAACAAAAATCAAGCACTATTTCATTGAACGAGAAAAAAGAAGAAGAGGGCTTTTTCCGTCGTTTACTTCATCGTAGTTCCAAAAAGAAAAAAACTTCTGCTGAAAGGAAAGATAATTTGAACAGCATAAATGACCAAGATGATGGAATTGATTCCGTTGATCAGAACATAGAAGAACACTCACATCACCAATTATCATCAACAAAGTTTATAGAAAACGAGAAACTTGAAGTGCCAATAAAAATGCACCCGAAAGTTATTCGATCCGGTCCTGCCGCAAGACAACGTGTCTTGCCACAAGATTTAACTTTGAGTACCAGTCTCCCTCCAAGCATCAATCTTCCACCAAAATCACCCAAAAAGTTGTCATCAACAACAATTCCAACAACAGAACCAATCGAAATTCCAATAAAAAAACAAGATGAAATTTCATCATCTATTTCTCCACCGAAATCAATTTGGCCAACTAACATCAGTTCTACTTTAAACTCCAGCAACATGAGTATTGACCAAGAAGTTTCAAATAACAATAATTCTTCTAAATTCAAACAACCAAAAATTTACGGACTATCACCATTTCAGCAACGTGTTTCAAGTATATTGGATGATATTAGTGATAAACCAATACCAAGACGTAAGTCTGTTGAGAAATCAAAAAGTTTTCGTTTCTACAATGAAAATAGTCATGGGCATCATCCCCAAAACTTACATAATTCAAATAATCTTCCATCATTACCTGATTTGTCATCCTCAAATTATAACGATAATGATGATAACGAACACGAACAACAATATTTTAGCATACAAAATCCTCCAACAATTAAGTTTGATGTAAGTGATAATAATCTAACACAAATTGAAGAGAATATTGATAAAATTGTAAAGTCATCATTGGTTGCTTTGAAGAAAACACCAAGCATGATTGAAAATCATCAGATGTGTGAGGATAATAACAGTGATTCGATAAAAGATGAAATAAAATTAAAACGAAATTCAACTTCGATTATTGATAGTATTATAGTAACCCCAACTACAACACCATCACCATCGATTAAGTCGGATGTACCGGAATTTATGAAAATTCAATTAAATCGTGTTGATTCAACACGTCCAAAAAGTCATGTTGTATTATCAAAAAATGCTAAAGAAATAGATAATAAGGAAACAAGAGAAATGGTGCGACGGTTTAGTAATGAAAATGTTGAGATTAGTGAAAATAAACCACCATTACCACCAGAGGTTAAATGGAATAGTATAAATAAATCACAAGAAAATATATCGTCAAAAGAGATTTCAGCAAATATTGCTACACAAAAAACTAATACAATAGTCAAACGTCGGTCCGTTGATCGTGGTTCATCAATATTTTGTGATGAAACTGAGAATAGTAATCAACGAAAAAAATCGTTGGGATCCGATGAGAAATTGGATAAAGTTCCATCACCAAAACGAGTTTCAATTGATGAAAGTGTAAATAAGATGAATATTGGAAATGTCAGAATTGAAACACCACGTAAATCTGTTTCGGATGACGAAAATGTTGTGGTTTTACGCAAAAAATCAGTTTCAGTAAGCAAAGATGATACACCGGAATTGATGAAAGTATTTGCACGCCGTTCATTAAAGATAAAAGATACAGATGATTTTCAAGTGTTTGATAATAATAATGAAATAATAAATAATAATAAACCAATAATATCAAACTTAGATAGTGATAAAGAAAATCAATCTTCAAGTGAAGAAAAACTAGATAAATTACCAAAACTTGATATAACAATCAACAATAATATTAATAATAATAATAATACATTAACCGAAAAACGTGATTCACCAAAAATTTTAATCGAAAATACAACTGCCGATATATTCCGAAAATCATCTTCGATTATAACACCAAAACCTTATGTCGCTAATAGTCGTTTCTCTACTGTTACAAACTTTCGCAAGACATCAAACTTTGTTGAAATCAAAAAAAATATGCAAATATCAAATAATATAAGTAGTAACAATAACAATGAAATAAAAACAACAAACATTATAATCAATAACAATAATAATGAAAATAACAATAATAATAATGGAATTCGTCATACAATCAATATTTCAAGTGATCTGGATACAACAAACCACTCAAATCATCCAACAACACAAGCAAACAATGAACGAATGGAATTTAAGAATATACTTCAGCGTCGTGCTGAATGGGAAAAGCGTGCTAAGGATGGTCTCTAAAAGTGCTAAAATTTTGATAAATTTTTTTACTTTGTTTTAAAAATTTATAAATGAAATATTTTTTTACTAGTCTAACTTTAAATAAAATTGATTGTTTTAAATTTGTTTTGATAATATGTCCTAATTATTGTTATTATTGGCATTCTGATTATTATTATGATGTTAAAATTCGTGATAAATTTATATTTTAGTTAGAAAAAAATTACGTTATTTCCTCGCATCAATTTTTATTTGTTAAAGAAATCATTAAACAGGGACAAGCAAAAGTTTTGGGTAGAGTATAGTCGATTTTAGTATAATTCTTAACTGAAATAAATATTAAATCAGTTAATTCAAAATAGTTCAACGGCTGGCTACACATCTTTCAATGAATCTTGTAGCAAAAAGTTTATGAAAATGATAAGGTTAACAACATTATAGTGCTTACTATTATTACTATTCTTCAAACCCAAATTTCAGTGGACTAGCCCAGGTATAAATCAAAAATTTGATTAAAATTATATATAATTTCAATTTTCTTATTAATCGGGACCATAAACAAATTCATTTAATTTATTTATTATAATTTAGTGAATGAATGAAGTTTTTTCTTTGTATTACTCTACAACTGTATCCGATTTAGAATATATTTTTAAATTTATAGAGCTTATACATATATTTATACTATAAACGCTACAACAACATAAACATACTTACGACTTAAAAGTTGAATACATACAGGTCACATTCTATATAAACTTCAAACAACCTACATTAAAAATCAAAATCTAATTACAATTGATTTGTTTTAAATTTCTAACTTTTAATTAATTTTATCTTCTCTTGTGCGTGTCTTAATGAAATTTTTTTTAATCAAAGTTGAACAATTTCATTTGAACATATTGTTTGTTATTATAAATTATAAATCTATTAAAAATTAAAAAATAATTTTTGTTAACAATCGTGTAATTAAAATTAAAAACAAACTTATGAAAATTTTACGTTTTAAAATTTTATAAATAATTTAAATTAAAATTAATCATATTAGAAATAAATGTGGTGAAAATATTATAATAATTTACAATCAGTGCCAAATTTTTAAAATCTTGCCTATTTTGGATAAATTTATTTTCAATTATACAATTGATCTCTTTTAATGTTAATTAATTTTTAAATTTATAAAAAATAAAATTAAAAACTGGCTACTTAATATATAATTATATTTCACCACAAAGTTTATTAATTTTTTTTAATTTTGAATGTGATAAAAATAATGAAAACATATTAAAACATAATTTTACATTATTACTTGAAATAGTTGTATTAAAGTTAAAAACATGTCTTGTTAAATTAAAGAAAATAATATAGAAATATAATTATGTTAAATGTATATACAAAACTATTGTATAGTTTAAATTGTAACAAACAAAATTAAATTATCAAATTAAAAATTATTAAAATTTTATTAAACTAAAAATTACGTTTGTTAAAATAATTTAAAAAATTTAACTTAATAAAAATGATTATAGAAATATAAAATTTATTTTGAAGAATATACGGAATTTAAATAGAAATGAGTTGTTTAATTGAAATTAAAATTTTTTATTAGGAAAAGGTAAGACCGGTAAACCATCGTAATCTGTCCTTCTTTTTCATTATTATATGAAAATGAGCTCCTGAATAAAATCCTACGATTTGAAGAGCTAACTAGTTTCTTCCTGGAACCCACTACGCGAATAATACATCTAAACTAATCAAACTTGTGGAAGGGATTTACATCGTATTTGATTATTAATTCGGGATTTTTGTGAGCAACTAAACTCAAGTAACTAAGGAAATAATTTCAATTTTTTCAATTCAAAGGTATGGTTGGAAATATCTCAGAAAAAAACTCTGTTTTTCTCTTTTATGTGTTTCGGTTGGGATTCGAACTCGTAACCTCATCAGTGCCAGAGTGAGCTCAAATCATTTGGCAGACACGCTATCCACTTCGCCACCAATGCGATGATATTTGATGAAACTTCATCATCACTCTTTTTACTTAAGTTGAATTTTTAACTGTCATTAGACTCCTATTTTTCAAAAAAATGTTTTAACTTTAGTTTTGGGGATTTTTCCATTAAATTTCAAGCTGTTCACTGTACTACTGTGTAAATTCATAGGATGTGTAATATTTCGATTATAGTCAATATTCTAAGTCACGATTGTATAGTCATTATTGATTGTTTCCAATCAATGCGAAATCAATGAACGACACTTGGTCAATTATTGTCATATATGCGCTTGCATATTAGACAACATTTTGGGGAATTTTTATTATTCGGGATTTTTGTGAACAATTATTAATGTTTGATTCAAGCATTGATACCATTTATTTGTAACTTTCTTACTCTGTCTTTCGCCTTTTAAACACTATTATATATGATTGGTTTTTTCCTTAATTTATTTTCAGACCAATTTGTTACTAAGGTGATAAACTGGCTCTCCGCTCAAGCTGATTTAAAAAATTATAATTAGAAAGCCACGAAAATTGATGCCTCGATGCGTATAATTTAATTACATTCATCCTAATTCTGTAAATGTAAACTTAATATTACATCGATCACCATATGTATTGGCAATAAATAAAATGAACTGTAATAAAGCTTTCTATTACAATTTTAAATTAAAACCGTCGTTGTAGTTCTAGCTAGAGGATCTTTCATTACACTGTGCGACAGCCCAAATCCGCTGGGGTTCTGACTACCGGGAAAAGTTATATCGTTCAAAAAAAGTTATACGTGTCTCGGCGTTTCGCTGGGTCACGTCTAGGAATCGAGATATATCGATTTGAAGTTAGCAAGTATCATATAGGGGAAATTGTCACGTTTGGGGGTCTTTTTTTAACATAACTCGAGAACGACGAAAAAAAAAATAAAAAATAATATAAATAAAAAATAAAAAAAATAAAATAAATAAATAAATAAAATAAAAAAAATAAAATAAAATGAAAAAATAATAAAAATATAGTAAAAATATATAAAAATAAAATAAAAAAAAATATAATACATAAATAATAAATAAATAATAAATAAATAATAAATAAATATTAAATAAATAATAAATAAATAATAAATAAATAAACAATAAATAAATAATAAATAAATAATAAATAAATAATAAATAAATATTAAATAAATAATAAATAAATAATAAATAAATAATAAATAAATAATAAATAAATAATAAATAAATAATAAATAAATAATAAATAATAAATAAATAATAAATAAATAATAAATAAATAATAAATAAATAATAAATAAATAATAAATAAATAATAAATAAATAATAAATAAATAATAAATAAATAATAAATAAATAATAAATAAATAATAAATAAATAATAAATGAATAATAAATGAATAATAAATAAATAATAAATAAATAATAAATAAATAATAAATAAATAATAAATAAATAATAAATAAATAATAAATAAATAATAAATAAATAATAAATAAATAAATAATAAATAAATAATAAATAAATAATAAATAAATAATAAATAAATAATAAACAAATAATAAATAAATAATAAATAAATAATAAATAAATAATAAATAAATAATAAATAAATAATAAATAAATAATAAATAAATAATAAATAAATAATAAATAAATAATAAATAATTAATAAATAAATAAATAAATAATAAATAAATAATAAATAAATAATAAATAAATAATAAATAAATAATAAATAAATAATAAATATATAATAAATAAATGATAAATAAATAATAAATAAATAATAAATAAATAATAATAATAAATAATAATAATAAATAATAAATAATAATAATAAATAATAAATAATAAATAATAAATAATAAATAATAAATAATAAATAATAAATAATAAATAATAAATAATAAATAATAAATAATAAATAATAAATAATAAATAATAAATAATAAATAATAAATAATAAATAATAAATAATAAATAATAAATAATAAATAATAAATAATAAATAATAAATAATAAATAATAAATAATAAATAATAAATAATAAATAATAAATAATAAATAATAAATAATAAATAATAAATAATAAATAATAAATAATAAATAATAAATAATAAATAATAAATAATAAATAATAAATAATAAATAATAAATAATAAATAATAAATAATAAATAATAAATAATAAATAATAAATAATAAATAATAAATAATAAATAATAAATAATAATAATAAATAATAATTATAAATAATAATAATAATAGTAATAAATAATAATAAATAATAATAAATAATAATAATAAATAATAATAATAAATTGTAATAATAATAAATGATAATAATAATATAATAAAATATCGGGTGTTCCATTATTTTTTTTTTGAAAGCTGTCAATTCAGCCATATTGACCTCCATTTTTTTTCTAATTTGACATTTGGAAAGAGAAAGGTTTGTCATTTGTTAAAATGTCATCGCATAGTATGGAACAACGTGTTAACTTAACAACTGTAAAAAATGTTATTCGTAAATTACGTGGTTATGTTAACAAGCAAAATTGTCGCATTTGGAGTGAAGAGAATCCAAGAGAAATCCTTTAGCAAGGTTTGTATTCAAAAAAAGTTACAGTTTGGTGCGGTTTATGGAGCGGTGGAGTCATTGACTCCATGACCTTACTTTTTTCATGATGATGAAGGCAACACAGTTACCGTGAATGGAGAACGATACAGAAGCATGATTCCTGATTTGCATGACATGTGGTTTCAACAGGATGGAGCCACTTGTCATACAGCAGCTCTAACAATGGATTTATTGAGGCAAAACTTTCCTGGACTCGTTATCTCAAGAAATAATCATGTTGAATGGCCACCAAGATCTTGTGATCTGACGTCTTTAGACTTCTTTCTTTAGAGTTTTGTTAAATCAAAAGTCTACCGCAATAACCCACAGACGATTGATGAATTAAAAGCGAAGATTATTCGTGTTATTGGCGAGATTCAGCCCGACTTGTGTGAAAAAGTCATCGACAATTTTGACAAGAAAGTTACCATCTGTAGAGCATCAAGAGGTGGTCACTTACATGATATTATTTTTAAAACATAAATGGCAAACCTTCAACTTTCATATAATGCAAAAATAAAGATACTTTCAATGTAAACATTGTGTTTTTCTTTTAATTAAAAAAAAATCCTTAATGGAACACTCTTTATAATGAAAATATAAAATAAAATTATAATAAAAATAATAAAATAAAATAATAATATAAAATAAATAAATACAATAAAAAAAAAATAAAACAGTAAAAAAAAAATACATTTAAAACAATAAATTTTGGAGTTTATTCCAGTAAAAATATTAAAAAAAAATTCATAATTGTGAATAAAAGCGAAACGAGTTCATCGATTTTCATGATCCATGTCTCATTTTGTGCACAGATTGTTTTACGTCAAAGTAATAAGACTTGGCACTTTTTCCCGTTTTGAATTTTTCATGATTTTTTAAAATACAATTTTTTTATTTTTTGCGAAAAAAAATTTTTTTTTTCTTCATAAATTTAATTATAACTGCGAAACTGTTAATTGTGTAAAAAAAATAGTCTATCTATAGATTAAAGGAATTGTAATTCTTAGTTTTTATAAACTTGTTTCAGTAAAATCGGACTAGTCGTTCTCGAGTAATGTCAAAAAAAGACCATAAACGTGACAATTTCCCCTATATGATACCTACTAACTTCAAATCGATATATCTCGACTCCTAGACGTGACCCAGGGAACCGCCGGGACACGCATAACTTTTTTTTGCCGATATAACCTTTCCCGGTAGTCAGAACCCCAGCGGATCACTGACCCCTACCATTTGTCGCACAGTGTTATATTATTAATAATGAAACACCGGTAAAAACGAGTCTAATTTATAAAACAGTTAAATTTAGGTGCCTGACTTCAGATAAAAATAAAACAGCTATTTGTCTATCAAAACTTCTAAAGTTAACAGATTAATTGAATGCTGACCGAACAGACAAAATAGTTACTTGGGAAAAAAATAATTATAGTTAATAATTATAATAATAATTATAGTTACAACAATTAATAATAATAGTTATTAATAATTATAGTTACAACAATTAATAATTTAAAATAATTTAAACAATCCAGTAGATGGAAAATCAATTCAATACGCCGTTTAAATAAGATATTTGAGTTTTAAAACAGGGTGGCACGGAATTTCTTAAGAAATTTAGTGACTAAAACAGATTAAGTTAAATTGTGCTCGAACGGGTTATACGATTTTAATAAATTTTTTTGTGTTTATATTTTAAAGATTTATTTAAGATTTAACTAAAATTAAAGACAAACGTTATTTTTTGTTTTCGAGAAAAGACATTTGAATATATTAGTAGTTGGAATTTTTTTCAATAAAGCTTTATACAAAAATAAACTGATTATTTTTTTGCTTATTTTACATTTGCTTATTTTAATCAGTTGAAAGAAGTTGCGCGATTGATGATCCTTATTGAAGCTTTCAATCTTCTCACACTTTCTCTTCCACCATTCTCTTTTCGTTCGTCTACATAGCTTTGTAACGGTTTGTCTTGCCAGCTTATAGATCTCCTTCGTGGACCTAGTGTTGCGTCCTTGTAGACATTTTAGATAGAAATCTCTTTTGTATTGAATAGCGTCAAGACATGCTTGATCCATCCATGGCTTCTGGGAGTGGTTTTGTGGTCGTCCAAGTATTCCCTCAGCAGCGCTCAAGACAACATATATTTGAGTAAATACCATGACTTATCGACGTCTCATTAACGGTTTCTGATTTCTCGAATGTTTCGGCAATATGGTTTTGATATCTCTTCTGTTTCAGCATTCTTTAGTGATAAGATGTTAGAATGTTTCCGTTGATTGAATTTTGGAATGCCTGGATTTAGAAAGTGGAACCTTATTTCAGCACATACAAGGAAGTGATTTTTTCCAATGGGCCCGTTCTGCTTCTTAAGGATACCAGAAACAACCTTTTTACACGTTCATATAGCGGGCCGCTTTATCTAAGACAGACGCCCGCTCCCAGCGGCTCCTATCATGGAGAACAGACACTTGGGGCGCATTGGTCTTAAGTCACCAATTCGCCATCATGTAGCGTCATTGACTAAGCAGTCGTTCCCCCTTCTTGTCTCCGATACACCAACCTAATTCTGTCAGCATTAGCCAGACAGCACGGCGTGGACGTCGAAATTCGGATGCCGCCACCTTGTGTTAAAACTGGTAAAAAAAAATAAAAAACAGGTTGTATTATTTTTTTATTATACTAACGATAACCGAAATTGCAAGAAGATCGGAAATGGTCGGGTTCATATCATCGGTGCGGCGTCTTAATTCGATTTTCCATCAATAATAAACATGGGAACGAAAAGGGAAAAATATTACAAAGAGAAATTGTCGCAAAATAGTAGGAATAATCATTGAATAAAGTTCTAGAACTATAAAAGTTTATTTAAATTCATCGGTTTAGTTTACAATCATTCAGTAATCTAACTTATGAGGTACAAATTCTTAGAAATACGTTTTAATGTTGAATCGAGATTTTAAATTTTATAGGAGAGAAATACCAAGTTCAATTTCTAAGGTTCAAAAATTTAAATCTCGAGAAACTCGGACACGAACTTTCAAATTAAATTATCTTAAAATTAATATATTTTTATTTAAATATCATTACATTAATTTTCTTGAATTTAATTCTTCAACTCTTTGCCACGATTTGAAGTAACATTTTAATATAACATAAGTGTTGAATCATTCTTTTCGACAACAATTACTGGCGCTGGTGGCTCTTTATCAATTAGTTCTTTTCGTAAATATATTAATACTAGGTTTATGCCATGTAACACAAATACAACAATTAATAACCTGAAACAATTTAAATTAAAAATATGTTATTGATTTGTATTATATTTGGTAGCTTATGGTGTTGATTACAGAAGGATAAAAAAAATTTCGAGTTCCCAAAATAAAATTTATATATAAGATGTGGTTTACTTACCAGTACGAAACTCCTAAGTTAGCCAATCCTGCTGAACTATATTGATCAACCGCTCTTAATGTATCACTAATTCCAATATTTTCTTTTAAGGTAGTTGCATATAAAGATCCATATAAAATTAAAACCAAAAGTGTAGCAGCCATTGTTATACCATTCCAAATATACAATCCAAAAATACTGAAAATCGGTTCAACTGGATTAACGACAACGTTGAGAAATGAAAAGAAAACTGATGTAGCAGCAAATAGCATAGCAATCGCTAAAAACACGATAGCTGAAATAACTATGCCAGCATTAATGAACTTGACTTGTTTTTTATCCAAATCTGAGGTGGATGTCTGATTTATGGTTTGTTTATAAGTTTGAAAACCTGTTGATTTAGTTTGAGTAATTATTGGACAAGATGCTAAAGGCAGGCCATTTATTAAATTATAGAGTTCGTCTTTGCGAGCTCCTCCGTCTGAATTCTGACAGCTAAATGCACATTTATTTTCTCCAATACTACATACAAGAGATAAGGAGCTGGTGGTTCCTGAACTTAAAGTATATCTTGTTAACGATCCCTTAAATAATCCATAAGATATCTCACTGTTTCTATATGCCTCATTTATTTCAGCTTCACTAACTATCTGAGAACACAAACAAAAATTATTGCAAAATATATAATTATAATAAAAGTGGTGTGATTTCTTTAACGTTCAAAGAAAATATTATCCAAAAACAAAAGTACAATTTGTCACGTTTAAGTTGAAGAATTTGTCCTGTTTAATTGCATGTTTACTAACAAAAGAAGCTTATTTTCTACCATTCTACGGCTTGAAAACTATCTTTTAGGTTTTTAAATAGTTGTAACATCAGTTTATCAAAGAGTTTCAACATTTATTCAAAATGGCCGAAGCACAATACAGTTCTTTTTATCAAAATCACATTTATGTTAGCAAAAATAAACTTTTTAGAAAAAAAAATCAACTTTAGAGAAAAAACAAAAAGAAACCTTGGAAGAGTAAAAAATAACTCAATTATAACTTTTAGAGATAAAAATACATACGTGTTTGTTTTGTTTTTTACGAAATTCGTTTTATTTTTACAAAAAGTTTCTTTTTACCGCGCGAAATATACCCGCGAAATTGTTAAAAATGATGATATTTTGCGCCGGCCATTTTGAATAATTATTGAAATTCTTTGAAAAATTGTTGTTACAACTATTAAGAAACCTAAAAGATAGTTTTCATGCCGTAGAATGGTAAAAACAAACTTTTTCGATAGTAAAAATGCAAATTTGATGAGTTGGCGCCATTTTGAAGCCGCCATTTTTATTTTTTTTTTAAATTATATAAGTTTTTAAATGGCGTACTCCTTCAATCATTTTAAAATTAACAATCTATTTCTACAAATTTTTATTAGGTGTTAGTAACTAGCTTCCACGTACGATGTTGAAAAATGTCGGGATTAACCCCTCATTTTGACCACATCATTTTGAAAAATTCTAAAACGTTACCTGTCATTAGAAAGAAAACTTCAATACAAACATTTTGAGCCATCTCACGTTTTTTTAAACCACCCCCAATTTTGGTCGCATCAGTGGTCCGTTTGACGTGGATCGTCCCATATATATAAATAAATAGAAACAACAATTTTTTTCATTAAAAAATAAAATAGAAATCGAAGTCGGCCCACTCTGGTTCAAACGGCATTAACTAAAGAATAAGTCAAAGTTAAAAAATTAAAAAAAAAAAAAATGAAAAGTGTACTTTTTGAAAAATTGATGTTTTTTCTCAAAAAACTAAAAAATTGCATCAAAATTTTTTTTTGTTTTTTTTCCTAAAAACTACATTCAATTACAAAAATGTCAAAAAAAGCGCGTCGCTTTTAATGAATTTTTGACAAAATCATGGGTATTTGAAAAATAAATAGCTATTTTTTTTAAAAATTCATAACATTTTTTGGGTTTGATGAAAAATTTTTAAAAAAGCTCTAAAATATATAATTACTGGCGTACAAAAAGATAAAAAAGTTTCAACCAAATCGAGAGGGGTCGGGTCAAAAGTGGTCGATTTGACGTGGAATACCCCATATGTATTGTTCTCGTTTTGTCGTTTTGATATTACTATAACCACAAATGTTACGATTAGATTTTGTTAGGGGAATATTTAATAAACCATAGAATTGTTGAAGAATGTAACGATTACATTCTACAACAAGTGAGAGAATGTATAACATTACAATGGAAGACATACACATGGAAAGCATTTATTCTATAACAGTTGTGGATAAAATAATTGTTTTTAATTTCTTTTTATATTATATACATATTCTTGTTTAACGTTTGGTGATGTTTCTCGTTTTGGTATATCCCATTTGGATACATATTAGTTTTTATTTTTGCATATTATTTATTTACATTGAAATCACATATTTTTTTCATATTTTAAATATTTTTTTATTTTATTTTGGATTTTTGAGATCAATTAAACTCAAGTAAAGTAATTGGAATATTTTCAATTCAAAGGTATGGTTTGAAGTTTCTCAGAAAAAAAAAAAAAAACTACAATTCACATTTTTTACGTGTTTCGGATCGGATTCGAACCTACCCTCGTCAGTGCCCGGCTCGAATCTTTGGGCAGACACGCTATCGATTACGCCGTTGAGGCGATGACAATTTCAAAGTTGAAACTTCTTCATCACTTATTTATTTTACTTAAGTTGAATTTTTCCACTGTCATTAGACACCATATTATGGAAATGCTTTTACATTATATGGGATTTTTTGCATTAAATTTCTAGACAATACTTTGTGTGAATTCATAGAATGGGGAACATTTCTATTCTAATTAACATCCTAAGTCACGATTGTATAGTCATTATTGATTGTTTCCAATCAATGTGAAATCAATGGCTGACACTTGGTCAATTTGTAGTTCTATATGTATTAACATTAGACTACATTAAGGGAATTTCAATTTTATTTTGGATTTTTGAGATCAATTAAACTCAAGTAAAGTAATTGGAATATTTTCAATTCAAAGGTATGGTTTGAAGTTTCTCAGAAAAAAAAAAAAAAACTACAATTCACATTTTTTACGTGTTTCGGATCGGATTCGAACCTACCCTCGTCAGTGCCCGGCTCGAATCTTTGGGCAGACACGCTATCGATTACGCCGTTGAGGCGATGACAATTTCAAAGTTGAAACTTCTTCATCACTTATTTATTTTACTTAAGTTGAATTTTTCCACTGTCATTAGACACCATATTATGGAAATGCTTTTACATTATATGGGATTTTTTGCATTAAATTTCTAGACAATACTTTGTGTGAATTCATAGAATGGGGAACATTTCTATTCTAATTAACATCCTAAGTCACGATTGTATAGTCATTATTGATTGTTTCCAATCAATGTGAAATCAATGGCTGACACTTGGTCAATTTGTAGTTCTATATGTATTAACATTAGACTACATTAAGGGAATTTCAATTTTATTTTGGATTTTTGAGATCAATTAAACTCAAGTAAAGTAATTGGAATATTTTCAATTCAAAGGTATGGTTTGAAGTTTCTCAGAAAAAAAAACTACAATTCACATTTTTTACGTGTTTCGGATCGGATTCGAACCTACCCTCGTCAGTGCCCGGCTCGAATCTTTGGGCAGACACGCTATCGATTACGCCGTTGAGGCGATGACAATTTCAAAGTTGAAACTTCTTCATCACTTATTTATTTTACTTAAGTTGAATTTTTCCACTGTCATTAGACACCATATTATGGAAATGCTTTTACATTATATGGGATTTTGATATTTTTTTATATTTATTTTGTGAATTTGTAATTGATTGGCAACATGACCCCACCCCAATGAACGATCGAAACCAATAAATTTAAAAAAAAATTTGTTGTCGCAATAATATAATCATAAGGAATCCCGTTCGGCAAAAAGCTATCAAAAAGAGCTCTTAAAGGTAACCGTTTTTAGATTATCCAAAATAATTATCCCAAAGATATCATAAAGATACCAGAAAACCATCTAATGTGCCGCCTGCTGACATCTTCTAGATCTCTACGAAAAGATATCAGAGATATAACATTTTTCTGAGTTCCCAATGATAGCATTTTAGAGAGATCAAAAAGATTATTAGGTTAGGGTTAGGTTAGGTTATTTTAAATAATTAAAAATATTGCTTAACAAAATACTTCTAGGTATCATTTTGATCTCCATAGATTGATCGCTTCAAAAAGCTGTCAAAAAGATAACAATTTTCTGAGTTCTAAAAGAAGTCATTTTTTAGATAGCATTAAGGTGCCTTTCCGATGTTCATGCCGAACGGGATTGAATTCGGTATCTTTAAATTGGCAAGTCATCGCTCTCCAATTAATCTAATTTTTAATATGATATCTCTTGGATAAAACAGAATCTCATGAATCCTCATTTATGTTTATTTCCAGGTTTGTGTGTGTTTATTTAAAAATATTTTTATAAATCAGTTATATTGTTTAGGTTTATTAATTATTTAGCATCAGTGGCGGATTATGCCTTTAAGGGGCCTGAGGCGGAACAAAATTTTGGGGCCTAAGATTTTACCAAAAATTTTGCAAATGAGTTTGATTAAGACTATTTCTTAAATAATTTTTTATCCGCTTCAGAACGGAGAAAGATCGTTCCCCACTTGCGTTGCATATCGGCAATGTAAGAAATATTTTTAAAATAGTTTCCACATTGGGAAATGAAGATTGCAGGCCATCAATGATTACCTTGTACATCTTAAATGGACAAGTGATGTTCTCTTCTTTTATATATTTTAAAAACTGATGTACTTTGTCTTTAAAATATTGTACTTCTATATCCCTCGCATATGTATTTGACAATTCTAAAATACACTTGTCAACTTCATCACTGGATATATTTTGATCAAAAAATAATTTAAAATTATTTAAAACAGTTTCATATATGGACGTTCTGTTAGACATTTCAGTGGCAAGTCTATCACAGATCATATTGTGAGTATTTATAATAAACAATTCTCGTCCTAATAGCTGTGTATCATTTGCAGATGATTCATCATACATAATTTTGCGTTTTCTTTTTCGTCCTTCTTTGTAGCTAATATTGTCTGTTAATAAGTTTGCTTGCTTTTCTATGCTCTCAAAATCATTCCGAACATCCCTTATAAATTGTGACAAAGAATTAAACAGTTTTACTCCTTGTAATAAGTTCGTTTGAATATTTTGAAATGATTTTCTAGTACTATTGATTCTTTGCAATAATATATCCCATAGAACGGTTAATAAGGCAATTCATGTTCATCGAAAGAGCTAGCTAATTTTTTAACCTCAACTTTAGTAATCGGTTTTTCGTCTTCATTTTCGCTAATTTGGATAAGAACGCTTTTAATATTTTTGTAATTAAACCGCAAGGCGGATACTGCATCAGCTCTTGCAGACCATCTTGTCACTTGTGTCACTTAATTTTTTAATATGTTTGGAATTAGGATCGGAAAAATTATCAATAAGCAACTTCCATCTGTGAGTAGATGAAGAAAAGAATACATATATATTTTGGATAAAGTTAAAATAATACACCGCAGTAGAATAGGCATCTGCAGCATAATTTCCAATTAAATTAAGCGTATGACTTGTACAAGGAATAAAAATGGCGGTCTCACTTAGAGTTTTAATTCTGGCTTGTAAACCATTATATTTTCCGGCCATATATGTTTGACCGCGACAATTTTTAATATCCAAAGACAAATTGTTTAAAGTTTTCAAAATAAGTTGTGCTAGATATTCTGAATTGTGATTTTCAATTTGTAAAAATCCAAAAATCGTTCTCTCGCATCGCCCACTTTATCAATGTACCTTAATATAAAACTTAGTTGGTCAGTGTGGTTCACGTCTGGCGTAGAATCAACAATAATTGAATAATATAAAGAGCCCTGAATTTCTTGAATTAGGTATTCTTTTACTTCAGTTCCCGTTAAATTTATAAATTCATCGCATGTGGTATGTGATAAATAACTTACATTACCTTTTCCTGGATGACTGTACCTCTCCAAATGATTTTTAAGAAAATCATCAAATTGGGATAGGTACTCAATGCATGTCATAAAATTTCCTTTTCTGTTCGAATCAATATCTTCTCGATGACCACGAAATGCTAAACCCAAAGTAGCTAATAGCTTTACTGTAGCTGCAACTCTTTTTAAAACTTCCCGCCAGTATTTTTGTTTTACTTCAATTTCACGAGCTATGTGAGTATCAATACGTCCAGTTGCAAACAATCTTTTTTTCAAATTTTTCAAACAAATTTTTTAGACAATCTTTTTTCCAATCAACGTTGATAAAACGAAATATAGAACTAAAGCTAAAACACCTATACTATATCAATCATATCATATGGAAACCCGTTTCAAACGTTAATCCAAATGATGAATTTAGCATGTATTGTATAAAAAATACATGAATTTTAAGCATACAATAATAGATTTCAATTCTACACGTTAAAAAGTTTTCATTTATTTAGTTAAATATGAAATTAATCTAAAATATGTACAATTATATGCTTAAAATTGAGGTTTTCAGTTTAATGCTTTCAATAAATTGTAGGTCTTAAAAGAAATTCAAAATCATTGATGAAAACATAAAACTCAAATATACTTCAAATATCCAAAAAATACTTATCTGGATTTTGTTTTTATCAATAATTTTGCGATTGATATAATAACAGCCCATTGCAAATAAAGTTTTAGTATTAATATTCATTCGTAACAGTGGAACTTTTCAAAACAAAATGTTTTTTTACTATACAAATTGGAAAACGAATTTGTACATTAAAAAATTATAAAACTATCAAATTAGAATTATTAAAATAAATACATACATGAAAAAAGTAATACAAATTGACAACCTAACACTTTTACATGTGGGATAATATTATAAAAATCTTTAGGTTTAAAAACTTTGGTTGAACTTTGGTTGATTAAAAACTTTGAATGAACGCAGTCATCTGATATTTGAATACCTATAAAATATCAATACTATTTGTAGCGAGGGGGCCCCTGTGCATGTGGGGCCCGAGGCGGCCGCCTCTTCCGCCTCTATGGTAATCCGCCACTGTTTAGCATAAAAGGTAAGAAAATAAATCAATGTAAATTGTAAACGTTAAAACTACATGAGATCTGTTTTTGTATTTTAATTTTTAGTTAAATTATTCTGTACCATAAGAACTAAAAATGTCAATTTGCATGCAATTGCAATATTATTATTACCATTCGATTTATATTATTTTTAAACTTCACTAAAACAAAATTTTTATTTCTTTTCTATAAATCCTAGACAAAATACAGAAGAATTTTTTGAAGTGAAAACTTCTTTAGCCGCGTTATGAAATTTTCTATGGAGTAAAATTTGTATATTCGCCTCAAGTTTTACATGCATTTTTGAAGAACAAAATAGTATATTAAGAAATTAGTTTCATAATCGACGATTTTATCGCACGCAATCTGTTTAGAAAACGACCCGCGCAGCGGGGAGTTTTCTAAAGGATAAGTGCGATAAAACGTCTTATGAAACGAGTTTTTTATACTATTTTTTCTATTTTGCATTTTATGTCTTGAAATTTTAAAAAATGTGTATTTTATTACAAAATAGTCAATTTGAAATTTTGTTATTATTACTAATTATTTTAATTAATTAAAATATTTAACACTAATTTAGATATTCTTATTAATTTTATTTACATAATTATTCGTTTTAATGTTCACTGACGTTTGTATGACCAATGTGACCAACCTTGAAAGACAAAACTGTGCGTATCGTAATGAAGGCCATTTCGATACGCATTTGGGTATCGAAATGACTTTATTTTAGACGCAAAATAGAAAAATATATTTTTTAAATCATTTCTATCTATCTATATTTTTTAAATTAAATCTATCTATCATTTTTAACGTTTCAAATTGCGTTGTGGATATCGTGCTCGACTGATGTTCTGTAGGTAATGAGTTCAATTCCTGGTGTGATACATACTTATTTTTTAATTTTTATTAAATACCATTAAAATTATTTTTTGCAAAAAGTGAATTTGAAAATTAGATAGTTTGGGTTGTGAATATGTACGATATTACAGAAGAAAACTGCCTTTTGATATGGAAGAGGAGTCCTCAGAGGCAACTCGTAGATTGCCTGAAATTTTGAATTGCCTAAAAAATCGCGGATGGTACATCAAAGAGAATACCTGTGCTTTCAAAAATGGAAAAACTTGAAGAAAATCAACAGCAAAATACTTATATCAAAATATTTTATCTACCCTTGCTGTTAAAGTACTACTTTATCTCCTTGATGGTAAAGTGCTATTTTTCCCTCTAATTTTAGTTGGTAATAGCACGTTTTAACAGTTGCTATAGAAAAAAAATTGATTTGTTTGTTTGTTTATAAAACTCAAAAAGTTATCAAAGCCACCCATACTCATTTTTTCGTGAAACTGTTTTTCTCCTCACACTTTTAAATTAAGTTTATCATTGATTTTCTTGCATTTTTTGCTCTTCTTTAAAATTACTATAAAAAAAATGTTGTATTCCACACGACGATAAAATTTCATTATCTTCTCGATGCTTATTAGCGTCTCGGCTCTCTCGGCCTCGACGCTAAAATAGCTCTCGAAGATAAAGTGCAATTTTATCATCTTGTACAATAAATAACTATTTTTTTATTCGCCTACATATTAAAGTGTTACTTTATTACTGTGATTTGCGGCTTTAAAGTATCACTTTTCAACTATTTATTTTGTTATCATAGCTACATCCAAAAAAGTAAAAAGCATTTGTATTTGTTTAAATTCTATGAAAAATTTTTATCAAAGCAACCCTCAAATTCAAAATTTCATTATCCAATTAAAATAGTTGTTATCATTTGTTGTCATAGCTACACAATAATTTGGAAAAAATAATAAATATTTTGTCAAAGGTTACTTGTTCCACATATTTTTATTTTAAAATTTATGAAAATTTATAATTTTAATTTAGAATAAACAACTTTTCTTAAAATATTTTGCTTGCGGCGAATAAATAATAGTATATGATGCACGGCCTTAAGCTATTTTGGACTTAATGTGGGTGCAAATCTCGGCTAGCGCCTCGATTTGCAAACTCCACATCCGTCCAAAATCTTTAGCTTTACGTCCTAGCATCATAATGTACTATTTTATTCATGAATTCATAAAAATAATAAAAATTTCTTTATACGAATTTTAAAAAATTGATCTATAACGCAGTTTTTTAAAGTTATATTGCTACTGTCTTTTGCAATTTCAAGAAATTGCAAAAGACTCGGCCTCAAGAAAACTCAAAAAAACTCGGCCTCCTCAAAAGATGTAAAAAATTTTTTACTTCGCATCAATTACTCCACATTTTTAAGTCCTATATTCTTTGCTGTATGGAGTATTGTTGTCAAGTTTGGGGCGCTGTATCTGTTACTATCCTAGCTCTTTTGGACTCTGTTCAAAAGCGTGCTATATGAATCGTTGGTGATCAATATTTAACACTAGATCTTGATTCCCTACAACATCGTCGCACTGTTGCTGATCTCGTTGTTTTTTTATTGGTATCGTCACTAGCAGTGCTCGGATGAAATCAGGTCCATAATGCCTCAGACATATGTTTTTCCCCGTTTTACTCGTCAATCGGTTTGTGCGGGTGGTCGGACTGTCGAGATTACTCACTGTCATAGTAATAAAATGCAAAGGGATTTCTTTGTGCGAACATCGTACAAATGGAATGCTTTGCCCGAATCAATAGTCTCGAGTGCCTTCAATCCACAAAGATTTAAAAAAGCGTCCACCTATACCTCAAGACGCATGTTGTTGTGGAACCTAAGTCTTAAAAGGTATCTATGTGTTGTTGTGACACATTTTGTAATTCCTACTATACAACACCTTTTATTAAAAAAAAACAAAAAATTGCATTCGAGTCATCATGCTAAATAAATATTGCATATATATCATACATAATATATATTCATATCCTATTTTGCTGAATTTCTAAAAACATATATTAAGCCCTTGACATTACTAAATGCTATGGAAGTCTTATAAAAGCGTTTTTTATTGTAACTACTATCTTACATACTTGGTTTTGTCTCACTCTTCAATTGACCGATTGGATAGCGTGCAGGGCAAACGATCGAATGGCCCGAGTTTCGATTCTTGATACGACCATTCGTAAATTTTGTACCACATTAAACACAAATTTTGCACCTCGTTATTTATTAAAAATCCAGATATATGATTTTAGAATTCTAACAATGTGACTGTTACTTTTCTTTTAATTCCAATGTATTTAATGAAAAAAATATTGACTTTAAAAATATACAATAGAATTGTTGATTCATTTACTTTTATGAAGAGAAAAACTTGTTTACACAACCATTTATAACGCTATTTGTTTTTAACTATTAACCAATATCTTTGAATATCTTATCAGCTACCCACATTTATGACGTACTATATTATTTATCTCTTGGATATTAGCAATTCTATAAATTGCAAAAACATATACAGTTTATCGACAAATGATTATTTATAACTTGATTATTAAAACTTTTCAATTTAAACTTCACAGCTTAAAATCAATCACCAACGATAACTCTTTTTACTATGTTTATTATCATTTCATTATGCGCACTGCCATCTTTATTCTAGCACACTTTTTTATTTTAATTACTTTTATAATTAAAATTCTGTATTTATTCCAATTTAATAGTTTTCATACTGCTTACCCATTCACGAGTTGAAAAAACGGCTATTAATATACCAACTGATGCAGCTGATATTACGCACGTAATTAACAGTAGAATCCATAGAGTTTTTGCCATTTGATTATATTATTAATTAAATTACATCTAATTGATACTAGAAACAAACTGTTCTATCGAAATATTTTCTAAAATCTAACTACAAATCGAAGTTATCTTATCAATAAATTAATGGCATTTGTATTTTATCGTTATTTAAAAATGCTTAAGTACTACAATCGATACAATATATAAGGTATTTAAAGTTATTATTTTTGAGTCACATAAATCATATGTTTTTTATTTCATAAAAAATTGCAATATATAATACTATCTGAATAGCTACAGTGATTAACAAAGAAAAGCGATTAAATAGATAACATAATGATAATTGATAAGATTTATTTTTGATTTTCATGTTTTAGGAAATCCAAAACATCAGTCCTTGTATATAATGTGGTAGCGACAGTGTGGTGCTAATCATACGGCTCCATGTCCAGGTCCAGGAACTCTGCTACTGCCCTTGCGCGGTACCACAAAGCTTCCTCCGCCAAGTTGGTCTACATCGAGCGGTGTGTCATCACATACGGGATACTTGTCAACAGTTCCGGGAACAACTCTACTCATGCAGTAGTTAGGATGCGTGACCAACCGGATCTTAGTTGGGCTAGGATGGATCTGGTGCTGCAAGGCAGTTGGAGCTCTTCGGCAGCGACTTGTGGTGGCTTTCTGTGGGAATTTAATTGTTCAGAGAGAAATGATATACACGCTTTTGTATTATATATTACAACACAGTAAGTATCAAACATTTTATTGACATAGTATAATACACTGAACTATAATTTGACATGTACATATCACACTGTTACAAACAGAATTACAGTTTACACTGATAATTGTTCTATTACCAACACTCCCACTAGAACAAATATTTATTTTGTTAAACCAAGTCCAATACAGCAGGTTGAGTGTTTATCACCAGATAAACCTTTGGTTAAGATATCGGCAACCATCTGATCTGTTGTAACTGATGTAATCTTAATATGATTGTTTTCAACACACTCTCGTACAAAATGATGTCGTATATCTATGTGCTTTGTACGTGCGTGATACGCATTTGTTTTAGCAAGATCCAGAGCGCCTTTGTTATCACAGAAGATGTTGATTGCTTGTGAATCATTTTTAAATTCACCTTCAAGATGTTTAAACCACATCGCTTCTTGAGTTGCAGCTGACAATGCCATATATTCGGCTTCGGTTGTCGACAGGGCAACGGTTTGTTGCTTTTTACAATTCCACGAAATTGGACCTCCTTGCATCATGAATACATATCCTGTAACGGATCGTCTCTCATCAACATCACTCGCCCAATCGGCATCACAGTATCCAATGAGATTGGAATTAGATTGTTTGGAAAATTCGGGTTTTCTATTCGATGTACCTTTCAAATAACGAAGTATTCTCTTCACAGCGTTCCAGTGATGTTGTCCAGGATTGTTATTGAAACGACTAACCATACTGACTGCATATGCAATATCCGGCCTTGTACATTGTGCGGCGTACAAAATGCTACCAACAGCTTGTTGATATGGTATACCTTTCATTTCTTCGATTTCTTCTAAATTTTTCGGAGACATTTCTTTTGTCAATTTTGTGTTGATATCGCATGGTGTTGTAACGGAATTACACTCGGACGTATTAAATCTGCTCAAAATTTCATTGATATATTGTTCTTGATCAATGCAAATTTTGTGTTGATCTCTGTCACGGGTAATATTTATTCCCAAACATGATTTGGCTTCACCAAGATCTTTCATCCTAAAATGCTTATTTAGTTCAATTTTTATTTGCCTTTTTAAGTTTGAGCAATTACTAAAAAGAAGTAAATCATCAACATAGATAGCCAAAATTATTATTTTTGATCTAATTAGATTGTAGTAAATACACGGATCTACTTTAGATTTTTTAAAACCAATTTTAGATAGTACACTATCTAATTTAATGTTCCATATTCTACTGGCTTGTTTCAAACCATAAATCGCCTTTTTCAATTTGCAAACTTTGGTTCCATTGTTATAACCCTCAGGTTGTATCATATAAATTGCTTCTTCTAAATCGCCTTGCAAAAATGCGGTGACTGCGTCCATATGATCAATATCGAGATTAAGTTTTGCAGCCATTGCTATCAGAAATCGTATGGATGTGTATCGAACAACTGGTGAATAAGTTTCACTGTAATCTACTCCCCTTGTTTGAGAACTGTTGAGAATTATTAATAATAATAAAACTATTTTGAAACAATACACGTTGTGTTTTATTGAATCTCCATTTTGTGTATATAGTTTTTCATTAAACAATTTGACATATAACATTAGAGTGTTGCCTTAACAAAATTATTCTTTTAAATAATACAGTTCAACCTATCAAATTAATTTTATCTCAACACTCTCCCCTAATTTTAAATTTTATTAGTATCTGTGATACTCTCCCCTTATTCTAATTCAGATTTTATATAATATAAATTTATAAACATTTCAATAAAATTTCAAAATTACAATTCCATTTGAATTATATAAAACTTAATTTGATTTAAGTTACTTACAATTTAGTTTTCAGTTTTACACATAATTTTATTTACCATTTCATTAAATTGTTTTGGGTTTGGTTTTGTAAATATATCTCCAAGTTGTTCTTCTGTTGGACAATATTCAACATCAATATTTTTACTCTCCATATTATCTACTATAAATTTGTATCTGATATCCATATGTTTAGATCTTTTAAAGCTCGAGTTTTTTATCATTTTTATTGCGCTTTGATTGTCTATTTTCAATATGCTTTTGATATCTTTACTCGTCAGTTCTTTCAATAAAGATTTCAAATAAAGTATATCTTTGACACAATCGCTTGCTGCGATGTATTCGCTTTCTGCAGTGCTTAGTGAGACTATATTTTGTTTTTTAGTCGTCCATGATATTGGACCACTTGCGTACATTATTACACTTCCTGAAGTACTTTTTCTTGTTACTTCATCTCCTGCATAATCTGCATCAGAAAATGCTTCTACAATTTTCTCATCTGGATTTTCTTCAGCTTTATACTTTATTCCTTGCTTAGCTGTTCCTTGCAAATATCTAAAAATCCTTTTAATATTTTGAACATCTGTCTCTGTTGGATTTTCCATATTTCTTGAGACGATATTAACTGCGTATGTTATGTCTGGTCTAGTGCGTGTTGATAAATACAAAAGACTACCAACTGCTTCTCTGAAAGGAAACTTAACTTTTGTATTATTACTTGTTTTATTTTGATCAGGTTTATTCAACGTTGCTGGAGTTTTAACTGGTTTGCTTAGTTCCATATTGAATTGTTTTAATAATTTGTACGTAAAATCTGTTTGATGTAAAGTAATACTGTTTTCTTCATTAATTATATCAAATCCAACAAATGATTTTGGATTATGTATTCTTTTAATATCAATATCTATTTCAAGTTCATCTAGTAACTTATTTGCTATACTTTCAGTTTTTGAAATGATTAGTCCATCGTCAACCCATATTGCTACGATCAGACTACCATCTTCATTTATAAATACAGATTTGTCTGTCAACAACTGTTTCAATTTATTTTTATTAAATATATCAACCAACCTTTTATTCCATTGAATTGGAGCTTGTTTAAGTCCATAAAGTGATTTATTCAACTTACACACATAGCCAACATTTTCATCATATCCCTCTGGTAATTTCATGTGTAATTCTTCGTCTAAATCACCAAAAAGGAATGCTGATTTTACATCAAATGCTGATAATTTCATTTTATTCACTTTGCTATATGCTAATAAGAGTCTTAGCGTACTCACTGATACAACTGGACTATATGTTTCGTCATATTCATCTTCTCTTTGTTCACATCCACGAACAACTAGACGGGCCTTGTAGTTCCCATCACTTTTCACTTTAAACACCCATTTACTTGAAAGAAGTCTTTTATTTTCAGCTTCTTCTTCTTTTATAAATTCAAACACATTATTTTTATTTAAAGATATTTTTTCTTCTTCTATAGCTTTTTTCCACTTCTCCTTGTTTTCTCCTCCAATCGCTTCAGAGTAGGTTAACATCAACACAAAATCGTTATATTTTTGTGGAATTTTTCTCTCTCTAGTAGATCGTGTATTTTCTAATTGCATCGATTTATTATTTTCATCTGTATGCTCTTCTAGTTCGAATTTTTCATTTTGTTCTTCTTCATCGTCAGACCAAATTTTTATTACCTTTTCTGATTGTTCGATTTCAATTTTATCTATATCAATATTTTTTTCATCAAATACTACATCTCTTGATACAACTACTTTTCGTTTTTCTGGATCCCAAAGTCTATAACCGTTATTTAAAAATCCTATTAATTTAGTTTTAATACTTCTACTTTCTAATTTTTTTAAATGACCCAGTTTTTTAATATATGCAGTACTCCCGAAATTTCTTATATTTGAAATATTTGGTCGCTTTCCGTACCATAACTCTGCTGGTGTTACTTTAACTGCGTCAGTATAACTACGATTTAATATATATGCTGCAAAATATGCGCTCTCACCCCACATGTTGTCATTCATTTTAGATTCTAGTAGTAGTGCTCTCATTTTATTTACAATAGTTCTGCCAAATCTTTCACTTTTACCATTAAGTTGAGGAGTGTGCGGAATTGTATAATCTATTTCAATTCCTTTTTGTCTACACCAATTTTTCATTTCTAAACTTGAATACTCACCACCACCATCGCATCTAATTTTTGATACTTTTAACGATTTTTCATTTTCAGTTTTAGTTATATATGATGATATATAATCGAATGTTTCACTTTTATGTTTTAAAATAAATACTGCTGCAAAATGGGAATAATCATCTATTACTGTTAATAAATATCTCTTACAATCCCAAGTTTCTGTTTCAAAAGGGCCTATTATATCTGAATGAAGCAACCCTAAAAGTCTATTAGATCTTTCCCTTGTGGTATTAAATGGATTTCGCGTTTGTTTTGCCTTCACACAAATTTCACATACATCTGATAGTTTATCAAAATCTTTTTCTTCTACTGATATGCCATCAACCAATTTTACTAATTTTTTCATAGAAGTTATACTAGAATGACCCATTCGTTTATGCCACTCTAATGGTGAAATATCCGACTGATTGCTTAAAAAAGTTACTTGATTTTCATTAGTTTCAATAGTGTATAAACCGTTTGGTTGTTTTTTACCTTCTAAGATATTTTCTCCGTCTTTTCTTAATTGCACATTATTTTTTGTAAATAAAACTTCAATATTTTTATTTGTTATTTGACTTACCGAAAGTAGGTTAGTTGTTAATTCAGGAATGTATAGTGCTTTTAACCTAAATTTTTCAGTATCAACCTCACCTGTACCTAAAGATTTCATAGTTTCTTCAGATTTTGCCGTATTTACATATGGTTGATTTGCTTCAAAATTACTAAACAAATTGTCCGTGTTTACGAGATGTTTGTTACAGCCCGAATCGACTACAAAATTATAAATGTCCTTTTTATCTTCTGTGTTGTTTTGAAATGTCATAAAAGATACTTTCTCATATTTATTAATTTTATTTTTGTTTCTAAAGTAGCAATTTGATTCAAGGTGACTATTTCTTCTTTTGCAGATTCCACAATACATATTATTATTATTATTTTCGTACTTTGAATTTTGTTGTTGTCTGTTAAAATTTTGTTTGTTACTAGTTCTGTTTTTGTTTGTACAGAACCTTGCTAAATGATTTCCATTACACACAAAACATTTTATTTCATAATGACTTTCTTTTTTTATTGCTCCGAAGTTAGCTTTTGTACTTTTAAATGCTACAGACATATCTTCATTGATATTTTTACTCAGTTCTTTATGTCTGGCTTCCTCTTTAATCAGTCTGTTTGTTAGGTTAGATAATGTTTTTTCCGATTTAGTAGTTGAATCCCAGGCAGAAGGAAAACTTTGTTTTTTTAAATAATCTGGTATGGCAACTAGAATTCTTGATATTACCATCTCATCACTAATTGTTTGTTTTAGGGCTTTTAATTTGTAAACAATGTTTTCAAGGTCTCCAACAAAACTTGTCATATCCTGAGTTTCTTTGTATTCATAGGAAAAAAATTCATTATATAGATCTTCTAATTTTTGTTCTTTTTCTCCTTCAAACATAGAACAAATTTTTTCATACATTTCATTTGAGGAATTACAATTTAATATTAAGTTTAAATATTTTTTATGAATTGTGGTAACAATTATTTTTTGCGCCTTACCGTCCTTCATTATCCAGTCATTGAGTTTTTCTGTTTTATCTGCAGGTTTCTCTTCTTTTCCATCAACAATATCAATGGAACCATTAGATTTAAATAAAACTCTTGCTTGCAATTTCCAAATTGGAAAATTTGATCCATCTGTTAATTTTTCTATTCCAGAAGCATCTATCGTTGAACTCGCCATTTTTATTTTTCACACACAGCAAATATTTCTTTTTAATTTTAATAGTTTTAATTTTTAGTAGTTTTAATTTTTAATGGTTTTAATTTTTAATGTAGTGATACGTTACTACAATTTTATTTTACTTTGGACAACCACTGTCTGCTACCATGTTGAGAATTATTAATAATAATAAAACTATTTTGAAACAATACACGTTGTGTTTTATTGAATCTCCATTTTGTGTATATAGTTTTTCATTAAACAATTTGACATATAACATTAGAGTGTTGCCTTAACAAAATTATTCTTTTAAATAATACAGTTCAACCTATCAAATTAATTTTATCTCAACAAGAACATCCTTTGATTACAAGTCTTGCTTTGTAACGAAGTGTACCGGAAGCATCTGTTTTCGTTTTGAAAACCCACTTACAATCAATGACTTTACGATTCGGAGGTAAATCTTCTAATGACCATGTATCATTTTCTATCAGAGAATCATGTTCATTTCGCATAGCTTCTTGCCAAAATTTTGCGTCTGATCGATTTAAAGCTTCTTCCACAGTTAACGGATCTGATAATTCGTTTTTATTAGCTTTCATTACGTAATTATCAAATTTTCTTGGAACAACTTTTTTTCTTGAGGAACAACGTGGTTTTGAGTGTTCTGCTTCGGTTATATTGTTTGTATCTATCGAAAAATCAATAAAATTACCTTCATTTTCAGAACTATCAAAATTTTCATCATTATTGATTATCGGACTTTCGTTCAATAATGTTTCAGAATTATTATCAATTGTATTTGTCATAATTTCATCAGCAATCGGATAAATCGGAAAAATATATTCAGTTTTGATTTCTTGAGCAATTATTTCCGGTGCTCCCACTTGTACCATATTTTCTTTTGGTTGAACTGAAATATTGTTTTTATTAGTTTCAATGAAAACGACGTTTCTACTAATAATTATTTTGTTTGTTTCAGGATCAAACAATCGATATCCTTTTGTGCCTTCTGGGTAACCAACGAATATGCATTCTTTGGATTTTGCATCCCATTTTTTACGTTTTTGCTTCGGAACGTGCACCATTGCTTTACAGCCAAAAACTCTTAAAAATTTAAGATTTGATTTTTTAGTTGACCAAATTTCTTCAGGAATGAAATTATTATCATTTGTTTTGGTTGGAGATCTGTTTTTTATATACACAGCGGTTGAAACGGCTTCAGCCCAAAACTTTTTTGGCAAATTTGCATCAAATATTAAACAACGAGCTTTTTCTATTATAGTACGATTTTGTCGTTCTGCAACGCCATTTTGCTCCGGTGTATATGGAGCAGTAATTTGATGTTGAATACCGGATTCACGTAATAATTTATTTAGTGGTTGATATTCCGTACCACCATCGGTGCGTAAAATTTGTATTCGCTGTCCTGTTTCATTTTCTACAATATATTTGAAATCCATAAATGCATTTTTAACTTCATCTTTTGATTTAAAAAAATATACGAAAATTTTTCGGGTGTAATCATCTATCAATGTAACAAAATATTTAGAACCACCTATAGAATTTATTTCCATTGGACCGCAAACATCGGAATGTACAATTTGTAACATTTTAGTTGCACGAGTTCCAATATGTTTAAAAGGAATTCTGGTTTGCTTACCTTTTAAACAAATTACGCATGGTTCATTTGTGTAATCAGCTAGTTGAACATCACAAAATGGAGTGACTGCTTTTTGTAGCTGGATCATATAGTCATGATTCAAATGACCTAGGCGACGATGCCATAGATTCCATTTTTGTTCAATATTTTCACTATTAACTTCATTATTAGCTGCCATACATTTATTTTGTTGTATTGAATTCGGAATACAATTTAATTTGTACATATTGTCTTTTAAATTTGCAGTAGCAACGATTTTATTTTTTAGGTTATAAATTTGACAACCATTTATATCAAACACGACTTTGTTACCTTTTGAACATATCTGACTAACGGAGAGTAAATTTGTTGACAGATCTGGAACATGCAAAACATTTTTTATAGATGCAGTATCTATATCATTATTGCTTTCCAAAATCAAATCTAGTTCTATATCACCTACAGCGGCTATCGGTAAAGATCATTATTCGCAATTATAATTTCACTTTTTTGAGAAGCGTTGATATTATGCAACCATTCACCATGTACAGTCATATGTGATGATGCACCGGAATCAATATACCAATCATTTATATTTACAGCTGATCCGATCTTCAAACTTGCAAAAAATGAGGTTAGATTTTTCTTTTGATGTTTATTAGACGATGATGATTTTTGTTGAAAGTTGTGTTGATTTTTGTTATCAGTTTTGTTCGGACAATTCATAGATAAATGCCCATAGATATTGCAGTTATAGCATCTCGGACCCGTCGAAGAGTTATTACGATTTTTATACTGCTTTTTTTTTGTTGTAACCATAAAATGCGGCGTCATGTGAATTTTTATTTTTAATTTTTATTTCTTGAAGTAGTTTTGTTTTTATTGAGTCACCAGTAATCGGAATTCCAGAACTTTCTAGTCCCATTATCATTGGCTTATAATCAGCAGACAGTCCAGCCAACAGGAATGTGCCAACCCATTCATCGGAAACTATAAATCCAATATTTGACAGTTTATGTGCTGTTGTTATGATTTTATTTACATATTCCTCTACTGTATCACAATTAACTAATTCTGTTGTGATTAACTCACGGAGAAGACCAACTTTTCTCGTTAACCCGGAATCTTCAAACGTTTTCTTCAATGTATCCCAGACTTCTTTGGCATTTTTTGCTTCGGTGATATGTACATAGTTTAGCGGATCGATAAGCAAAATTATTTTCGACTTTGCCAAAGTGTCTGGCGTAGTTGCATCTACTTTTATTACATATTCCCATAACCCCTCATGCTCCAAATATGTTTTCACAGCGAACTGCCATGTGTTGTAGTTGTCACGCCCTTTTAATTTTTCTATCAATGGAATATAACTTCCCATATTAAATCGGTTTCTGCCTAACAATTATAGGTTAATATCTTGCGTAGACTGGTCCCATAACCTGTGGGAATTTAATTGTTCAGAGAGAAATGATATACACGCTTTTGTATTATATATTACAACACAGTAAGTATCAAACATTTTATTGACATAGTATAATACACTGAACTATAATTTGACATGTACATATCACACTGTTACAAACAGAATTACAGTTTACACTGATAATTGTTCTATTACCAACACTTTCTATTTAGAACTCGATTTGGGGCGTAGTTCCTTATTACGTCTTCAACAGCTCTGGTGTGAAGCGTTTTTAAGCCAGTTCTGTATGTAGACTCGTCAATTGTGACAGGTCAATAGATATTGTTTGGTTAACATTTCATTATGTTCATAGACTGGCAATATGTTACATTCCTCGTGCAAGTGATCTTAGTGGGCCAACAAATGACACCCGGTTGCAGTTTGCAAGGCCGCGTTTTGTGTTGTTTGTAACTTATTCCAGTGAGTGTCAGCAACTTAGGGTGTACCCATATGGACAGCATAGTTTATAATAGGTCTTCCTATTGTTTTGTAAGTTGCTATTATGGTATTTTTATCTTTGCCCCATGAACTACTCGCTAGTGCTTTCAATGCATTATTCCAGTTTTTCAATCTAGAGTTCACTTGTGCATGTGCATTGAATTTAAGCAGTGGAGCGACTGGAATCTCCAGCAGTATCGGTTTTGTTACTGTATGAATAAGAATTATGCGGATGCAGATGCTTATGCAGATGCTTAGTGTTGTTAAGCATCTTTGTCCATGTGGTGAAAATTGTAGAGGTGGACTTTTCAGAGGAAATTTTTATTTTTCTGATTTTAAACCAATCATTCAGAATATTAAGGTAGGTATTTAGGCTATTTGTGAGTTGTTGCATAGGTTATTTCCTGTTGCAAGCACTGTGCAGTCGTCTGCATATGACGTGATGATTATTCTTTCTGGTGGGATAGGCAAGCTGCTTAGGTCGAGATTAAATAATGACGGTAAGAGAACTCAGCCTTGCGAAGCTCCTTCTCTTAGCACTCTCATTTAGGACTTGCAGTTATGGAACTCAACGTGTGTTTGGCGACCTCTAAGATAGTTTCACAACCAGCGCTTTATTAAACCTGGAAAATTAGTGTTAAAGATGCCCTCCAGTAGTGCTGCGTGCGACACTGTGTCTATTTGCGACTGTGTCGATTTCGATAGGTCGAGTGCAACTAAAATTGTTCCACCATGTGCTTGGTTATTCTTTTTTTTGTATTTTGTGAAGCGTAGTGGTTGTACTCTGTGGTCGCCAGAAGCCATGTTGGTGTTGTGCCAAGTTGCAGGATCTAGTCAGCTGAAGTATCAGAAGTGCTTCAATCAATTTTACGACCGATGAAAGAATGGAATTTGGTCTATAAGATTCTTTTCTTCAGGTTTTAAAACGGGGCTGATTTTGGCCGCTTTCCTGATTTCTTTGAATTGTTTTTCCCCAGAGATAGCATCAAGTGGTAAAAATTGCTTACTGAATTCAATTTCAGTAAAAAATGTAAAATTTTCCCAGTCCGTTTGGTTAAAATTAATATATGTCTTATTCTCGGCTTTTATTCGGTGTATGGAACGGTTTAAGGTGATTATGATCGGGACGTGATCTGATCCCAATGCAATTTTTGTTCTCCATTCTGCAATTGGCATTAGTGACATGCTGGTAAGGTAGACATCTGGAGAGGAGTATGAATTATTTGCCTTGTTGGTTTGTTGGTACTCCAAAGTTGGAGCCGTCAATTTGATCATCAATGCTTTCGCCTCGTGAATCAGTGTTCAAGTGTGAGTGCCATTGATCATGGTGTACATTCACATCTCCGAGAATTAGAATGTCTTTAATATAAAATAGAAGTCCTATGGACGGTTCATACCCTGTATTCCAGCTGCGTGTTCCCTTTTAACTGTAAAAGCTGGATGTTAAGGGGTTATTATATTTTGGTGTATTTGATATTGGCTAGCAAAGACTTTGAACTTACTAGCAATTACAACCGCATTCCCAAGTTCCAACCCAGTTGCTTTAACTAGAGCCCAAATTTTGTTAAACATATTTGATGTTGGAAATGAACAATAACTTCAATCAACTTCAGTCAGAATTATTCGATCTGAAATGCATTTTCTTGATAAAATCGACCAAAGATTTGCAAATGAAAAACAAGGTTTTTTTAATTTGCGATAAATAATTTTGAAATTTTGTAGTTATAATTAAAAAGTTATTTCTGAAATTGTTCTCCGACTCAAAATACTTTACTAATACATACATAATTAAAATAAAATAATAAATCTCTAACATGAAAAAAATTCGGAATGTTATCACATAAGATTCATAGAATTAACAAAATGAAATCAATGTGAAACGTAAGAGTTAATTAACAACAAAATTAATTTCTTTACTGCCTCCACGTCTGCTATCATATCTACCAACAAATTCGTCATTTTTCTTTCCAATACATATCATAGCAGCAAATCCGTAATCGTTTGGTGTTTCTTTTAATACATGTTGTTTTTGGGCCAATACTTCTAAAATTGTAGCATTAAAACCGATTTCATATTGAAGAACCATCGGCATAAATTGATGATGTAATCGACGTGCTTCTAGCGCTTCTTCTATTGTTTTGTTATACAGCATATAATGTAAGATGATGTATGCTGAAGCGGACAAAATTTTTTTACCACCGCTTCCGCCAAATACCAATACAACATCATTGTTTTTATTTAAAATAATAATTGGGGCCATGGATGAAAGTGGTCGTTTTCCTGGCTTTATAAAATTGGCAGGTGTGGTGGGATTTGTATTTTTTAAGCTCTGTGGATTACTAAAATCATCCATTTCATCGTTTAAAATAATTCCGGTTGATTGGCTTCGATATTTGCAGCCAAATGGATTATTGATTGTACTTGTAACTGAAATGGCATCACCATTTGGCCCTACTATAGAAATGTGGGCAGTACCCATATCATCGGGTGTGTCGAAAAATGGTCCATAATGATTATAATCGTTATACGTTTGGTTATCATCTATCAAAGAACGTATATACGATGCATAATCAGGATCCGTTAAATTTTTTACAAGCTGAAAAATAAGAAAATAATAACATTATCATCATCGGTTTTATAAAGCGAACCAGCAAGCATATAAAGTTATAACTTACGGGTTTAATGTCTGATCGATCTCCGATTCCTGATCGTTTGGCAAATCCAAATTTCATTGCTTCTGCAATTCGATGATAAGTTTTAGATGTAAGAGTTTTATCATCATATCCACTAACAATGTTTATTATAAATGGTACAATATCGCCAGATGCTGGGCTTCCAACCGAATAATATTTATACTCGTCGTTAAACAAAGTTGTGTATACGGGTGTATCCCACCTTGGCGTATAATCAAGCAAATCCTGTTTGGTTATTATTCCATTGTATTTTCGGATATCGTTGAGTAAACCCTCTGTCAAAGAACCATTATATAAAGCATTAACACCTTCTTTTGCAATTATTTCTAATGTGTTTGCTAATATTGGTCGTTTTATTACATCACCTTCCACCCATGGTTCATTCGTTTTAGGATTTACAAAAATTTCACTAAAAACAAAATATGTTATTTTTATTTAAAATTTTTAAAATGTATTTAAATTTACGATAACGTTTCTTGTGCCATTATAGACTGTTTTCTGGCTTGTAGAATTCTAGATAAATATGGTGTGACAACATGGCCCTGTCTACATAATTTGATTGACGGTTCAATCAAACTTGCCCAATCTAACTTGCCATATTTTTTATGTAGCTCCCAATACCCTTTTAATTCACCGGGTATCGCGATTCCTTTACCACTATTTGAAGATTCGCTTGGATTTGCAACAAACATATCTTCGGTTGCTGCTGCTGGAGCTGTTTCTCTAGCGTTTAGCACTTCAACTGAATTTTCTTCTTTCCTAAAAATTGCCATAAGAAAACCACCACCTAGTCCCATGCTTTGTGGGCAGCTTATCCCTTCACAAAATAATGTTGCAATTGCAACATCTGCAATGGAGCCATGCTTTTGGAAAATTTGTTTTCCGATAGCTGCACATTCATAACCATTCGCCACAATTGCTGCTTTACCAGAATTAACTTTACTGGACTCGTCATTTTCTTTTCTTAAAACTATCAACAATATAACAACAAGTACTGCTGCTGCAAGTAAAGCGAAGAAAGAAAAGTTTAAAAACTTATTCTTTCCAAGTTGTGGGTGCCTAGAAGAAACAATAAAAAGATTTGCATTAAAAGCGATCAACTAACTGGTGATGTTTATATTTGTTTTAGTAAAATGTTTTAGGACTTATGAATGAGGCAAAATTTTATCTTTAGCATTTAAGCTTTGAATCAAATAACTTTAAGGTTTTACACGTAGTGGGTTAAAACGTAAACTGTCATAGATTGCCCGTCAAGTCAAGTAAAAATGCAAATTACATTTTCTATGAAAAACATTAATAAACAACCAAAACGGATAATTTAATGAGAACAACACTATGGTAATCAGGTAATGTTAAATTACTATCATTACAGCGATTAGTATGACTTATTACTTATAAGTATTGTTATTTCAGCCTTATAAATCGAAGACCACATTAAACACCGATATTATATGGTATAGAAAACTGATTCAAACTTTTCCAACTGACCGACATTTCGGTAGAACTATTTAAAACGATAAGTTTTATATTTATTGCTATCCGTTTATATCGCATTCAATCATTTTAGACGCATAGACTTTATCTGCCAGATAGAAAACGCGTCATAATCTATCCCTAAAGGATTTTTTAGTTTTCGGTTTCATTAGGTTTTTTACGAAGGAATTTCGATCGTAGTTAATCGTTTTCAATCTAAAGTTCACGATTGAAATTTTTGTTGGTGAAACTGAACAAGTTTTGAATCGTACATTCCATATATAGCATCAATCGTAACCTTATCGTAATTTTCTGTTATCGAAATCCTATCAGGCTTTATATGTGAATCTGAAATTTATGTTTAAAAATTTTGAGAAAAAACCGTGACCTCTTGTTAAGTAAAATAGTAGAAAACAAAAGGGCCGTTTGCCAATAGTTTCTATGCAAATTTAAACGAAAGTAAGTTTGTCGTTTGTTTTCCGATAGAAACTGAAAATAACCGAACCGCTATCTTTATGAAGAGTCAGCATTGCCTATCGTTTAGTTCTGATAAAAACGGTTTCTTAATTTTCTCCTTTCGAAGAAGTATACATTACTTGTTGTTCCATGCAGTTTTCTATCGTTTTTTACGATAGAAACGTTTTTCCGCCCAAGGAGGATGCATTACCTTTAGTTTTTAATCGTTGTCTATATTTTTTTGTCGATCCAAAGAACTGATATCCGTGCGCACACAGGAAATTGGTTGATTGGTAGAGGTCATCACTGGTCACTAGATCCTTGAAGAGCACGCCAAGGACTTGGCCTTCCTGCCAATGAACTCTGCAGAAACTATAGATATGGGGGGAGGAAAAACAGTGTTCCATCTACTTTTTACGTGTCCAGTACAAGCCCACCAACCTAGATTTAAAATTAAGAAAATACTTAGCTTCAGAAGGAAACGATTAAAAACGATAGGTACTGCATTCCCTTCAAAAGCAAAACAGCATAAGAGCCGTTTCCGTTTGTCTCGGCCAAAAATTAAACCCATTCATTTTCATTCAAAAACAGCATGGGAACCAAAACTAAACAGCCCTATTGATTTCTATCATTTATCTTTACAAGAAGTGATGATTTTTCCGATCGCATAGAAATTTGTACGATCGAAAAAGATTAAAAGTTATTCAGTTTCACCAACAAAAATTTCGATCGTTAACTTCAGATTACAATTACGATTAGCTACGATACAAATTCTATCGTAAACAAACCATTGAAACCGAAAACTGCAAAATCCTATCGATAACGATAGATTACAATTGGTTGGTTTCTCCTGAAAAAAGCTCCACCGTAAATTCCCGATTCAATCTGATGACGGAAAAATACGATAGGTTTCGATTGGTGCTATTTCATTTCTATCAGAAAATAACGATTAAAACGATAGAAATTGTTAAACGCGATAGAAATTGCATCAGCCATAAAGGGCAAAACGTATAAGCTCCGCATTCGTTTCTATCGGAAAAAAGCAATTCCAACCCATTAATTCTCACACCGCGCGGTTAAATTGGGTAGAAAATTAGATTATCTCCTAAAATAATAGTTGTAGAATAATGAAAGAAACTTCGCTTGATAGTTTATGTAGTCTGATTAATTAGAACAAAAAATCTTCACTTAAAGAAAGTAAAGAACTTTGCATATTTTATAAAGATTTTGGTACACCACTACCTAGATTTGATTTTCTTAAAGAATAAAGCGACAAAAATTAGACATATTTTGTTTTAAATTTTGATTTTTGTTTGACTAGATGTCAGTCGCATGTTGAATAATCTTGGAATTGGCTATACAGAGATTAACTGTTGAAACAGTGAGAATTGCGTCAAAAACGACTGACATGTTCTGGCGTGTCATGACGTCTTACAAACCTTATTCATTAACAAAATCAGATGAAGATAAAATGAGAAAACTATTTTAGACTTTGTTCGTTACTTAAGTTGTCACTGTTATCATGTAGAACAAATAATTCATCATGTTAATTTAAAATGTATTTAGAGCTTAAGCTATAAACAATCAACAATTTTATATATAAATAATTAAAAAATCAACAAAAACTCATTTCAGCCTGTAAAAATTGGCTCTAGTAAATCCGACCAACATTTCAATTTACATAACTGTTGACATCCATCGATAACGTGTTTTTGAACTCCATGCAAATTTTGATAATCTGTAACTCTTTTGTTTGCCCAGTCAACCATAAAATGCGTAAACTTTAAGCATTAGTTATACGGTTCATAAATAATTCCGAACTAACTATTCAGATTTATTCAAACTGAGAAATAATTAATATTCTGACACTAACACAATTTAGTGATCTGAATTAAAATAATATCTTTTCACCATAGAAATCACACCAAAATTCATTCGTTATCAAGATGAATTGATAGTGCACCTGAATATTAAACCTGATTGTCTTGAAAAGTTGATACAAAAAAAGGAGATCCTCTCCTTACGTGTATTTGAAAATGGAAAGCAAATTAAATTATGATTAAGTAAAAAGGTTTGAACATCAATTATGTTTCAACACGGAAACCGTTCAATAATCTAACTGTAAACCGCTATACAGCAGTGCACAAGCTTATTACAAAAAAAATTCAAATCGCTTTATTCATTATCGAGTTATAGTTGTCCGCACGTCTAAATCAAAGTGCAACAGAAAATGTAACTGATGGTGAATCTATACTTCCATGAATTGAATTAAAGATTATATGTTATAAAATAAACATAAATTCAAAGTTTGAGATGAATTGCATAGCATCTACTGGAGTTGTTATAAACCATTCATATAAAGATGAATTGATGAACATCTCGTCTTTGTTTTGAATGTAGTGGATACCGTTAAAACGACATAACATTTAAAGCTACAAGCCATTCACTTAAACGTATTCTGTGTTCGGCCAGTGTTTTGCTTTTTACACCATATAAATAAAAAGCGATTATTCACCTGATGCAATCAAAAGATACTTGCAGATTGCAGATAAAAAATTACAAATATTTCCTTGACACGTTTTCGTATTGTTTTGTTTATTTTATGTGCAGTATGTAATTATAAAATAACATCTAATAATTGATAAAAATCTTTAAACTATGCATACACCACTTTTCTGCAAATGATGAAAACTAGTTCCAACAGAGAAATCTATGTTTTGTTGTTATATAATGGCATTACCTTTCTGCAAGTACATTTGTTGATAATCTACTTTTATTACCACTATCACTTTCGCTACCACTATCACTTCCACTCAACATATTTAACGTAGTTTTGTTAAATAATACAAATTCTATATGATTTCTAATAACTTACAACTTTTATCTCCGCACTGAATGTACGAACAATGTCACCATAATACTAACTAACTATAAAAAAAAATCTACCATTAGAACTAAAAACACATATTGTAGTTTATTTTAAATTTATAAAATTCATACAAGTTATAGAGATAAACTTAGTCTAATGCAAACAAATAATTACTCACTTGCAGCAGTTGTTTGAGGATCAAAGTGGTATATACTAAATGAAATGGAATATGCTGTTTTTATACTATACAAATCGATTTTCTTATCAGTGTAAAACTTTTAAAACTAGAATATATAAAGTACAAACATATGATTTTACAACATTTTTGAGAAAATAGAGCAGTTGCTGCAATCAATATACTGGAATAAACTATAGAACATTCTATAAAATCTAGTCAGCTCAACTTTGATATTGTTACGATTACAGAAAAATCTAGACGATTACAGAAGAATCTAGACGATTACGGTTACGTTACACCAGGAAAATCAAATCAACAAAATACTACAACAAATTGATGAAATGAAGTGTTGTTGTTGTACTTCTTAGAACTTTGGTCGACAATGAAAAAAAATGAATGATTTTATGAATCAAATCAACGTAACGTAAAATTATCGAATATTCTAATATTTTCTCAAGGTTTCTAAAAAGTGACCTCGAATTTTCTAGAGATTAAGCAGAATGTATATAAGCAATTGCCTTTTGTAGAAAAGAATTAATTTTATTTCAAACCTGCGATAGTGAAGTTAAAATTATAAAAGTGATTTGTAAATTGGTTTTTGTGAATAAAGTTATAAGTGTTATTGAGTAGAAATAATTTGTATATTATTTTGAACGTTGTGTTACTGGAAATTTCTACCATAAACCGTTGGAGTTTCTGAAGCTGTTGAAAGAATATTCTAGTTAGGAATATTGTTTGCTGTATTTTTTTCCTGTTGTTGTATACTTAATGAAGCCTGGTGTGTTTGCTTACTAATCAGTGATCGAACTCAGAAAGGGATTGGGAATTATGTTTATCGAATTGTGAGTTAGGCCAATTCGAAGTAAGGTTGGAAAAACGTTACAATATATTTAGAATACAAGTAATAATTTCTACCACTTGCCGCTTTTTTGGGAAAGACATAATGCTAAGCAATTGATGTTACACAAATATGTTTTTCTTTAGAATAGAATATATTAAGAAACCCAAAAGTTACAATTAGGTTGATGTAGTTGAGAGGGGCAGAGTAAATACTGCTTATACTCAATTCTCAATTCAAAATACTGCTTATACTTTGATTCTCCACCATGGCGAGTCATTGGCGCCACAAAACCAATGCAACTCAAGCGTCTGTTTTCCATGTTAGGGGCGGCTTGGAGCGGGCGTCTGTCTTGGATCAAGCGGCTTGCTATATAAACGTGTAAAAAGGTTGTTTCTGGTGACCTTAAGATGCAGAACGAACCCATTCACGAAAATTTGGGTTGGGCGAAGGGATAACACCCCATTTTCGTAAAAAATTATTTGTCATGAATTCTGTACACAGGCCTCGGATTCATTATTGGAACGACCTCGGAAACTGTACCCGGACTAAGATTTAAAAATGGGAACCTGGAACGTGCTAAGCCTTAGAAGACCAGGAGATCTACTAAAACTTACAAACCAAATCGATAGCTATACACTAGATATAGTGGCATTACAAGAACTAAGAAGGCCAGGGAGTGGAATCCACGAAACAGCCAAGGGATACACTCCCCAGCAAGCACACCGCTTGGTTTTAGGTTTATGTTACCAATATGCAAACGTTGTGTTACCATTATTATGCTACCAAATGATGCCCTACCCTACCGGTCTCTATAATATGCAACCGCTGTTGCGCTACTGTTATCGTACTATTATACTACCATTTTGTTCCACCAGAAAAATGGAAAAAAAATTAATTTTTTTGCAGTTATTAATCGGTTTATTTTGTCAATTCCGGAGGGGATTTACCACTGGTAATGATAACAACGGTTAAGAAGGGCCATGTAAAGATAAAATGCTATTTTATTATTATTTTTTTTGGAGTTAACCCGGATTCGATCTCCAGACCTCAAGTGTACAAGACAGCAACATTAACCATTTGTCTATTTAAATAATTATTTACATCAATTTATTTATGAATATTATGTTTATGCTTAAGATTGAACGATCGAGGGTTCGATGCCCGGACTGGCCACTATTTATTTTTTATTATATTTTTATTATTTTTTTTTTTAAATAATATAAAAATGATTTCTTTTTATCCATAAAAATTCTATTTTACAGCATTTCAATTTATCGATACTGTAGTTTTTTTTAAATTATATAGACAGAATTTATTCCAACAATAATAATAATGTAACTATAGTAACACAGAAATAACAATTATTTATTGTTATTTTGAACAAAAAAGTGATTTTTTCGCCCTAAAAAGATTTTTTGAATCTAAATTTTTAGCTATAGAGCAAAGCATAAAAAACAATAAAAAAAAGAAATACATATATCTCTTGAAATTAGTAAACAAACAAAACGTCACGCCATTTACTTATTATTTTTTTTAATGTGAAATAGTTATATCTTATATACATAAAAATCACGTGTCACGATGTTTGTCCGCGATAAACTCCGCAACAACCTAACCAATCTTAATAAAATTGTGTTCAGTGTGTGTATAATGGTCCAACTTGAGAGATAGGATAGTTTTTATTTTGATTAAACGCCTAAATATTTTTTAATTACGAATTAAATGTTAAATATGGATAGTTCATAAGCAAACTTTCAGATGGCGGCGTAAATTAATTAATTTACTGTCAAACCTGCTTTATCGACTTTTCAATCATCCTTGTAGGGCCCATATAGACTATCATATGTTATTGAGCGATTATTTTGTTCCGGTATTTGCTGCAATGGCACTGCAAAAGGGGGAAAAGAAACGAAATTCAATAAAATTTATATGGGATTTCATACAAAACACAACTTGAATAATTTTAAAAATTATCTATGAAATTTCTCATTTTGCTACAATTAAATAATTTAAATTTCTTTTGGCGCTGCAAAAGGGGGAAAAGAGAATAAATTCAATAAAATTTATATGGGATTTCATTCAAAACACAACTTGTATAATTTTAAAAATTATCTATGAAATTTCTCATTTTACTACAATTAAATAATTTAAGTTTCTTTATGTACTATTACTGACAATTACTGACAATATTGAGCATCTTATATATATAAAAATCACGTGTCACGATGTTTGTCCGCGATAAACTCCGCAACAACGTAACCAATCTTAATAAAATTGTAAATCCCTAGATATTTTTTAATTGCGAATTAAATGTTAAATATGAATGGTTTATATGCCAACTTTCAGATGGCAGCGTAAATCAATTTATTCAATTGATAGTAAACCTGAACTTCGTGTAAGGCCATTATTAGACTATCAAATATGTTTTAGAAAAGAAAGTTTTGTTTTATTTGATAATAAACGAAAAGCATATTATGCTAAGTCAAATACGTTACCAAAGGTTATTAATAATTTTTTGCACGATCAGGCGATTTTGCATGTTCGCTGATTCGTAAATAAACATAGGAAGTTTCGTTTACAAATCACTGGTTGGTAAGTAATTACTTACCGATCATGCAGCCGGTAAGTAATTACTTACCAGTAAAGGAGACCTCAGGGTGTGAATAAAAACGATTATTAGTTAAATAATTGTGTACGTCTATTCACTAGCTTCAAATTTAAATAACATTCATTTAAAAATATTGCAGTTAAAAGATTTAAAAAAAGCAATTAATTTTGAAAATATATTCGATGGAATTTAGTTTTGCAACAAAAAAACCTATAGTATTATGATGAAACGCAAAGCTTACTATTTTGAAATGACATTTTAAGAAATTTTCTTTAAAACATTCAAACTTGAATTTTGTGAATGAATTTTATTATTTAAATAGTTTTGATTGAATTTTTATTAATCGTGCAAAAAATGTAATAAGCATTTTGAGCATTAAGAGTATTACCGATTTCGGATATATTAGAGATCTCGACTTCGTCTCGATCTCAAAACATATATCCTCAATCGGTAAAACACTCTTACTGCCCTTAATACTTAAATAACTATTGTGGAGGTTATATATTAATTATAGAAGTGTTAAAAAGTATCGGAATTCGGAACCTGTAAAAAATTTGTTGTGTTGGTTTTTATAAAGATGGAATAAATATAAGAGTAAAAATTAAAGAAAACAATAATTTAAATTTATTTATTTATTATTTTAAATTTTTCATTGATCTTCTATGTTAATTTACAAAAATCAATATCAAATTGAAAAATACTCTTATTTGTATTGCTAATTAAAATATAACGATTAGAGCTAAAAAAAATTGTCATCAAAACTGGATGAAAAACTAGGTAGCGAAGTCTATTTTTTTACAACGTTTGCACTCTCCAATTCATGTCATATTTTTTTTATTGACCAATATATTTGATAGTGTGATATACGCCTCATAAATTTGGGTTATCCAATAGATGGTGTTGTATTTGTATTTAGAACGTTGTTTTTAACGTCGAAGTTTGTGCAAATACACTACGATTTGCTTTTCAAATTGTCGTGTATTATTTTTTGATTGGTGATTGATGATAAATATTTTACTTGGTTTTTTGTTTAAATATCGGTTTATGAGCGTAGTTTGCTTTGATCAATGTTTTTATAGTTATAATTAAAGAATTCAATAACGAATTAAATATATACTCCCCCAGGAAGATTTGTAAAATTTTAAATTTTTGATCTATGGGAGTGACAACCCAGCGTACTTAGATTCCTGCTATTTGCATATGAGTTAGCTTGAGTTATCGTAAACCACTGGCAATAGTAGTGAGATATCACTAGCCAAAGTGATATCTTAGGGATGTTGGCGGATGAACTTTTTTCAATCAACGATAGCACCCTTAGTCTTAGTTATAGAATATTCTTTGATGATGACACGTTATTTCTTTTAAAATAAAATGTGTTGGGTAGTACGAATTACAATGTGAGTAACAACAACTCATGACAACCTTTGAAGAATAAAGTCCACAACAACATGCTTTCTAAGGTCTTGATGGACGCAAATTTTTTGTTTTTTTATATTTTTTTAAACAAATGAACTTTTTCGTTTACTTGGAGAAATGAGCTTCCATATAACTATTAAATGTGCCGGGTTTAATCCTTCAGCAAAACAATGTTTACATGATCTTGGTATATGCTTCTAGCACTAGCAATTTGCGTCCATCATCTTAAAAAACATGATGGTGTGGAACCTAGGTCTTAAAGGATTTTATGTGTTGTTGTGAGACATATTGTAATTCCAACTACACAACAAATTTTATTAAAAAAATATTTCAAATATTTTGAAATAGCACAAATGTTTTTAAGAATTCTAATACAAAAACATCCAAATAATTTTGATTTTTTTGGCATCACTTCTTCTATTCCTTTTTTGCATCACTTCTTCCATACCTTCATCGAATATATTATCACTATTCTTACTGCCCTTGCTGACCATAAAATGTTATAACGATCAAAATTGTTTGCAACGTTTTTAGTAACCTACCACAGGTAAAGAAAGCGTATATTAAACCGCATGAGCACTGTGAAAATTTGTGAATCCATATTTGTTCCGTATGTTCTAATGTTCTATATAGAGACACATCTGAAAACTTATTTGATCGCGTATTTTTTTATATATCCTTTGTTGTATATATAATACTATTTTTTTTATATTTTACTGATCAACTAGAGTGCTGATCCTTTTACATTCATATTTAAAAAAAAAATAGATCATTTCTCATTACAACTCTTTGAAATTATTGCTACTACGTCAACAAAATGTATACACACAAACTTTATTTATAGGCGTAGCAAAGCACGCCGGGTCCCGCTAGTACTGTTTATAAATAAAAGTTTTGTTTAAATCGTGTTTTAAATTAAAAATTAATAACAATTAATGTTTAATTTAAAACTAAATACAATTAATTACAAAACTATTTAGATCTTTTTTTTTCATGAACTTCGCTCTAGACAAAAGGAATTCGGCATTAGAGTTTTCGCAATACAAATAGCTGATCATAACTGTTAAGTTGTTTTCCAGTAAAATGTATTATTGCAATTACATTTTAGCCGTAATGTTCAAATAATTATCATTTCGACACATAACTCCGTTGTGCGATCGTTGTTATATCCTGCCGATATGCAATTCATGTGCTACTCTATTCTACAACCGTTGTTGTTGTTTGTTTGCGTATGGATATTTATTATTTAAACATAGATTTAAGTTAAATTACAAAACGTTACAATACATATAATACTTAATTTGAATTTTGAAGAATAATTACAATATTAGATCTAAATTTTCAAGCCAAGTTACAGCATCAGGAGACAGCAAATTAAGTTCTGTCCAATCCGAAGGTTTCCAGGAGGATTGGAAACCTTCGGATTGGACAACCAGTTACTATATGGTGCATAGATTGAACTGGATAATCACAATCACAAGCAGAAGACGATATAAAACCCCAATTGAATAAACAGGAACCACAACATCCATGTCCAGTTCGAATACGATTCAAAGTTACCCACAGTCTTCTAGGTAAATCAAAACGAAAGTATCACGAAAGTATCACCATTAAAAAATACAGCGCCTGAATCATAAGATGGATTTCTTGAACACAAACGCCTTGGAGGTTGATGAATTATAATATGGTGACATATTAGCTGAGGTAAATCCGCAACTTTTGACCAAATCCTACACAGTTGATCTTGTCTACGAATATTAAGTGGAGCAATATTACTCAACACATGAAGCCAAGGAACAGGTGTTGAGTGGACACAGCCAGTTATTATACGCATAGCATTGTTTAATTCAACATCAATTTTATCGGTATGGTGACTATTTAACCAAACAGGACAGCAAAATTCAGCAACAGAAAACACCAATGCTAATGACGAAGTTCTCAAAGTGTGGAAGTTTGCACCCCAGTTAGTTCCAGCAAGTTTTCTTATTATATTTACTCGAGATTTTAATTTCTTCGCTACATTTTCAATATGGTATTTATATGTGAGGCTTCTATCAAGATAAATGCCTAAATATTTAGTTAAAGGGTTATGTTTGACTTGCATATTATCAACAAAAACTTCAGGCTTATAATTACTAAGGCAGTTTGTTAAATGGTGAATGTTTACTTCAGTTTTGAAAATGTTTGGTTTTAGCCTCCAGTGTCTAAAATAATTCCATAGTACTTCGAGATCAGCTGATAACTGATCATCAATTTCTTTAAATTTATTATGTTGAACAGCCAGAGCAATATCATCCGCATAGATAAACTTCAACGAAATCGTAGTTGGCAAATCAGATATATACAGAATAAAAAGTAGTGGTGCCAAAACTGAACCTTGCGGCAAACCATCATTCAGTCTTCTGGTTCTACTTGTTTTATCACCAAGAAAAACTTGAAAAACTCTATTAGCAAGCATATTGTTGAGTATCTTTATCAGAGATAGTGATGGAATAACACTTATTAGCTTAAATAAGAGACCTTTCCTCCAAACAGTATCATATGCTGCAGATAAATCAACATAAACGACACCAGTTTTAAGTTTCTTTTGAAATCCAGACTCAATCAAAGATGTCATGGACAACACCTGATCACAACAATTGCGCCCTGGGTGAAAACCAGCCTGTTCAGGAGGTATCTTTTCATATATTTTATCAGCAATTCGATTAAAAATTAAACGTTCCAGAAACTTATAAGAAATACTCAGCAATGAAATTGGACGAAAATGTTCAGGAAGGTCACCATTCTTCCCAGGCTTAAGTATTGCAATTATTTTACTTCTTAGGAAAACTGATGGGACTATCCCAGTTAAAAGAATATCTGAGAAAAAATTAGATAGCCACAGTTTACAATTCGGCCCAAAATTCATAAAGAATTCATTAAACAGTCCATCCAGACCAGCAGCTTTGTTGGCCTTCAAATAAGCGATAACAACCGTAATTTCTTCTACAGTAAAACGAGTGTTGAACGAATCTGTAGCATTCACTAGATTTGACTTAGAATTATTTAAAGATGTATTCAAATCATTTTTCCATTGTTTATCTAAGGGAACATTAGAACTTTTGCCAAGACGAGAAGCTATAGCATTTGCACTACAAATATACGAATTAGTTGCAGATGATGGAGATGATGAATTGTCTAGCTTTCGTAACAATTTCCAACTTTTCCTACTAGAATGTCTAAAGTCCATAGATTCCATAAGAGTTCTCCATTTATTCTGACGAGATTCGTTTAAAGCGTTTAACAGATCATGACCAACTTCCGAATCACCAGATTCTTGAAATACTTGAAACAAATTTTCACAATAGTCTGACCATCCCGGTATATATTTCTTACGGAAACCTCTTGGAATAAATTTTTTGGCAGTTGAAATAACCATACTTACAAACCGATTATAGTTTGAACTAAAGGGTTTAATAAATCGAATATTAGCATCCATGGCATTCGAAAAACCTTTCCAATCAGCCTTCATAAAATTCCATCTTGGTCTGGGTGTTGAATCAACAAAGGGAATGTTCAGACCCAAAGAGAGAACTACTGGACGATGTTGACTGTGTGGAAAACCATTTAATACCTTCCGAGTGGATAAAAGTGGCTGACCATTAACATCTAAGGTTACGAAACACAAATCTGGATTATAATCTCGACGCCATCTTCCCGATCGAAATGTTGCTGTATCCATAACATCAAACATTAAATGAAAACCGTTTACAACAGACCAGTTTAATAGTATTTCGCCATTGGTGTCATTACTATCATAGCCCCAAGCTGTATTATGGCAGTTTAAGTCACCCATTACGACTGCAGGATGCAAAAAGGTCTCCAACACACCATTAGGCCATCTGACATTTGGAGGTTTGTAAACATTTAATATTTTCACCATAGATACCTCAACGACAACACGAAAAATTCCATCACAATCCGACTTAAACACCAGACGCCAATTTGACAGCTCCGATCTTACATATGTTGCTATTCCATAAACAGGATGAAGAACAAATCCTGCTAAAATGAATCCATTTATTGTTCCTCTTTGAACAAGTTGTTGTTCTGTTGAGATATGTAGTTCTTCCAACAGAATTACATCAATATCTTCAAGATGACAGAGATAAGATAAATATTCTGCTTTATTAGCTGATAATCCCTCGACGTTAACTTGAAGTATTTTTAATTTTCCAACTTCCATTGATTTTACTGATCTAATACTTTAACACTACTACTTTGATTTTCCAACTTCTACTGATTGGGAGGCTATACGAAGCAGTCCAATCTATCCAATTTATAGTATGAAAGGGCCAATGGCTACTATATTCCCTTTATTAAGAATAAAATTAAAAAATTTAAATTATACTAAAAAAAAATTGACAGAGAAAAAATTCAACGTCTATTCAACCGTTGTTGTTCTACCGATATGCAATATGATGTACTACTCTGCTGTGCAACCGTTGTTAGCATACCGATATGCGACTGTTATTCTACTGCCTTGTGCTGTCAATATTTTTCACCATTATACTACTCTTCTGCTACCAGTTATGCTACTCCAAATTTTTTCACACGACCGCCCAACACTATGCTACCATTGTGCGACTACTTCTGCTACCGATATGAAAAAATACTATTGTGCTACTATTATGTAACTATTATGCTACTAAAAGTGCAAGTTACCGATATGTTACTTTTATGCTACTATCGTGCTACTGAATTCTGCTACTATGTGCTTGCTAGGTCTCTACTACTGCGGTCATGAAAATGGAGAATTTGGAGTTGACTTTCTCATACATCGTCGCGTGAATCAACATGTTATCGACTTTTGCCCAATTAATATGCGGATATGCACAATGAGAATTCGTACGCAAAAATTTAATGTAACGATCATCAATGTTCATGCACCTACTGAAGACAAAGCAGATGACATTAAAGACCTGTTCTTTCTAGAACTCGAAGAAGTCATCAATAACATCCCGCGGCACGATATAAAAATCGTGGTAGGTGACTTCAAAGCGCAAAGCGTAGTAGGTCAACGTATAATTCATAAAAAATATACAAAGAAATGAAAAATGGTAAAAAATTTTCAAAACGAATTCCCCTCGTTCGTTGATAAATTCTCATAATTTTTTGGAAAATTCCTCAAGTAAGTGGTATTGATAATAGCCCTCGGCCTACGGCCTCGTGCTTTTATTATTATACTTGCTTTCGAAATTTTTGGCAAAAAATTATTTCGAATTATCACCGCCCTTGGGAAATTACAACTGAAATTTTTTTGCCTTAGTTTTATTTTAATTTAAACCAACGAAATTCTGTAAAATGTAATGACATCATTCAATTTCACCAATAACATTTGAATTATACTAATAACAAATATTTATACGTCTGGCCTACTGGGATATTAAAAATTATCAGTCTAATTTTGAAATGATTAACTGATATCACAGTAGGCCAACGTACAATTCATAAAAAATATATAAAGAAATGAAAAATGGCAAAAAATTTTCTAAATGAATTCCCCTCGTTCGTTGATAAATTCTCACAATTTTTTGGAAAATTCCTCAAGCAAGTGGTATTGATAAAAGCCCTCGGCCTACGGCCTCGTGCTTTTATTATTATACTTGCTTTCGAAATTTTTGGCAAAAAATTATTTCGAATTATCACCGCCCTTGGGAAATTACAACTGAAATTTTTTTGCCTTAGTTTTATTTTAATTTAAACCAACGAAATTCTGTAAAATGTAATGACATCATTCAATTTCACCAATAACATTTGAATTATACTAATAACAAATATTTATACGTCTGGCCTACTGGGATATTAAAAATTATCAGTCTAATTTTGAAATGATTAACTGATATCACAGTAGGCCAACGTACAATTCATAAAAAATATATAAAGAAATGAAAAATGGCAAAAAATTTTCTAAATGAATTCCCCTCGTTCGTTGATAAATTCTCACAATTTTTTGGAAAATTCCTCAAGCAAGTGGTATTGATAAAAGCCCTCGGCCTACGGCCTCGTGCTTTTATCATACTTGCTTTCGAAATTTTTAGCAACAAATTATTTCGAATTATCACCGCCCATGAGAAATTACAACTGATAATTTTTTGAATTATTCTGTTTCTAATTAAATTTTTTATTTAAACTAATCTGACACATCTATTTGTACATACAACTGTCTGACCCCGAAATCTACCTATTTCTAGCGGATATACCTGCCGCTTGGACTTTTTTACGTTGCAAACGGGTTTGACTGTGGTACGAAAAATATTTGATAATTTTATGTATGCTTTGAATGGTAATTCCTTCTAAATTAACTAAAAAAATGAAAAAGTTTTTATTGAAGATTATTAATGATTTGTATTTGAATTAAAATTGTAATTGTTCTATCTATCAAAAATACAAATAAGAATTATTAATAATGGAGTTAACTAATTTTGTAATGTGTTAATAAGTGATTGAATTGGAACATTCTGCATTTGAAAAATTGATTGATAAATAGTGTGTATGTACTACAGAATTTAGTTTAATAAAATTATAACAAGTTTTTAAATATTTAGGGATGTTAATGGAACTAGCAAAGCAGTTAGCATTATTAGTTAAAAAACATTGAAATAGTTGATTGGAAAACTAATACTAGTTTCCCACCGCAGAAATTTACTATGTAGTATAGCAAATATTTGATATTAGTTTGATTTCTCACCGTTCATATTATATATTAAGATAATGTTTCGGTGGGAAACCAAACCTAACTTGACACTAGAATAAAATTGATATATCAAAATACCGTACTGTCAATTTTATATTTGATATTAGCGTTATAGTTTTTAAAATGAAATTTACAACCCAGAGAAAATCAAACTAGATTTAGACCAGCCCTGCCATTGTTTTTGAACAGCATAAAATACATATAAGTTTTATTCTATAACGTCTTTTTTAAATAATTCTCTCACGAAAACCAAACGTCTACGTTGACTACGTTTTTCATGTCCTTTTCCTTGATAATGCTATACTAAACATATCCATATCATAATCAACAATTAATACATACACTTTAATTTATTAAATATCAGAAATGAATCTTACAAGCTAAAAATCGCAAGAAAACACAATGTTTACAAGTTCCATAAAATGACATTTCACCTATAAAATAATAATTACGTTTCACACCGTTGATATTATACTTTATTTGATAAGTATTATATTTACTAGCTAGCAAATGAAAATAGCAAATTTAAAATAATTGTTGTGATAGTTTGCTTTCACACCGTTGCTATTATACTTTATTAAACTATACTAGCTAGCAAATTGCTACGGTGGGAAACTAGTATAAATGAATAATAGAACAAGAAGAAATCTTTCTAATTTATGACATTTCATCAAGCATCAAGCTTCTGCTCAACTTCCTGACAAGAATCTATTCAAGCAGCTATACGATTACCCGACTTTACAAGCTTTTCCATTGTGCGTGCACCCTAATAATAAAGAGTTGCCCTAATTGAGTATTTTCCTTAAAATATTTTGACAGATAAAATAGTTGATTTTAAAGCCGGGAGCCAAAACTGAATTTTTGGTAATACAAAATCGTCAGTTTTTGTATGAAAAGTGTTAAAAAATAAACTAAAAATTTATCTAGGAATTGTTAATTACATTTAAACAAGTAGTAAGTATAAACTGGTTAAAAATATTCCATAAATTTATGTTAAATCGATGTTTTTGGTTCCCCGCAGTGTTGTTTAGTTACTGGAAAATCTTCAGTTTTATTTATGAAAAATGCCCAAAAATGATTTAATATAGTTAAATAATAAACTAAACTACAAATTAATAATAATATTAATACAAGTAGTGTGAATAAATTGGTGAAATATATTCAATAAATTTATGTTAAAATCAATGTTATATTGCTGTATGTAATCTGTCGTTATGTCGTTATATTTCTGTATGTAATCTGTCGTTACGTCGCTATATTCTGTCTAATGATAATTAGAAATCAGTAATTATGTATTAAAATTTACTGCAAAACCAATAATAATGCAAATATATTAAAAACAATTTAAATACAACACAAAACGATCTTGATTTGCAAGAAATAACAATTATTTAAGGTTTTCGAAATACAAATCAGCTGATCACATATGTCAAGTTTTTTTCGGGAAAAAATGTGTACTATAAACAAAAAACATTGACTTTAGCATAAATTTATTGAATATATTTAACAAATTTATATATACCCTTGTATTAATACTATTATTAACCTGTAGTTTAGTTTATTATCTAAAGCCGTGCATTCACATAAAACAGAAACAGAAACAGAAACTGAAAATTTTCAGTTTCTGTTTCTGTTTCAGTTTCTAATTTGGTTGACGGTGGTGAATAATAAAACAGAAACAGAAACCGAATTTTAAGATGGCAGCTGTCATATTATATTATATATGTCAAAATTAAAATATATATATTTAACCCAATCCATATATATTTAACCCAATTAAAATTGAAAAAATTATATTAATATAAAAAAAATATTGTAATTCAATAAACTGTGTATTTTATTTTTCATTCATATAAATAAAAAAATAACACAATTTTGTAATGTACAGTGAAGAAGAAATTCATTTTTTTCGTTATCGCACATAATAATACCCATCAAAAAAAATCGAGCTAAATTCAACGTAAATTATTTTTGACTAAAAAATATTTATTTCTTAAAATAATGTACAATCCCGTTACATAAATTTAAAATAATATGGTCACGTGACAGTTTCTGGACCAGAAACAATTAAATTTTAATTGTTTCTGGTCCAGACAAAACAGACGAATTTTCAGTTTCTGTTTCTGTTTCTAAATTAGGTTTCTATTCCTGTTGCTGTCAAATTTGTATGAAATTCGGTTTCTGTTTCTGTTTCTGTTTTATGTGAATGCACGGCTTTACATTTTTAAATTATTTTTTAACACTTTTCATACAAAAACTGAAGATTTTGTATTAACATAAATTCACTATTGGCCCCCGGATATATGTAAGTATTTTTAATATTTCATTTTGACGTTTAAGTAAAAAGGTCAATAGATGCCCTCATATAGCATTGATAAGAATCACTAGTGTTTACACACTGTATCAAATTTAAAAAGTCTGTCGGTGAAAACGAACACTAGACAAATTGATAATGGTGTAAGCCTCTGCCTACAAATACTGTTGCATGTTTGTTTATAACCAATCAATCCATAATAATACAGCTTTAAAATTTAATTTTTAATTAGTAAAATATGATGCAAACAGTTAGAATTAGAAACCGTGAAAAAATGGATAATTTATAATTTGGCAAAACATATTTATTTAAGAATGTATATGTAACCTCATCTTTGATAGCAAAAACATTGTAGCAATAATAACCTCACATTCACAAAAATTATTATTAGTTTGATAGTTTTTATAAATTAAAATTGAATAAATATTACTATATTCACTTTAACTATATTGTTTAACATCACAAACGCAACTTTTAAATCGTTAATTTATAAAATATCATTAATAATTTTTAACTGATTTCTACGTTTTTTGTTATTGAATCTTGTTATTGTTCTGTTTCTTTTTTCCAAAATTTTGACGTTTATACTTTTTAATTTGGCCGTTTGTGGTGTGTTTCGTTGTCGCATTTTGTGCTAGAAACGCGAATTATAAAATATTACGATTCCTGTTTTTGCACGATTCTTTTAATTTGAAATTGACTACATTATCCAAAAATATCCACAATTTCTCAAGATCCTGGAAGGTATTGTGTTTTGGAGTTTCAATTATTTTGTATTATAACCTCAATAATGAATTTGTTTTGAAAATGGTTCAAGTTTGATTCATAAAAAATAGTTAAATTAAATTTTTAGGCGAATTTAAAAGCAGGTAAGCTTAACGTTGGCCATAATGGTTAAAAATTCGGTTTAATATTTTAAAACATATTTTTTCGATAGTCCATACACAATGGCAGATAGAGCAAAAATAAAACGAAAAACAATCTCTTTGGATCTTAAAATTCAAATCCTGGATCGTCTTGCATCTGGCCAAGGTTCAACATCTGTAGGGAAACATTTTGGTGTCCATGAATCTACTATAAGAACTATTAAGAAAAATGAAACTATTATTAGAAAATCTGTAAGTTCCGGATCAAACTTAAGTGCTAAAAGGTCATCATATACAAATGATATTGTGAAAATGAAAATGGAAAAGGCTTTAGTAATATGGATCGAAAATAATTCGCAAAACAGGGTGCCACTAAATGGAAAAACAGTCAAAGAAACTGCAGTTAAAATTTATAAACAGATTCAAGAAATGGAGCCAGATACCTCATCACATCCAAAAAGGAAACATGCATTTTCGGCTAGTAACGGATGGTTAGTAGGGTTTTTTAAAAGACACGCCCTTCATAATATTGAAACAACAGCTGAATCGGAAGATGAATTAGCTGCTAAAGAATTTCGTCAAAATCTTTCCACTATAATTCACAATGGGTGTTACACCGCTGATCAAGTTTGGAAAGCTGATGAAACTTCCCTATTCTGGAAAAGAATGCCAAAAAAAACTTACGTTGGAAAATCACAGAAAATGGCTTGTGGTTTTAATGAAGCTAAGGATCGTGTGACTCTTTTATTTTGCTCAAACGCCTCAGGAGATGGATTGTTAAAACCATTGATTGTAACTCAAACCAAAAAACCACGGTCACTGTCCGGTGTTACTTTGAATAAATTGCAAGTACATTGGATGCCAAACAAGAACGCCTGGGTAACATCTGATATATTTAACAATTGGCTCAATGAGTGTTTTGTTCCAGAAGTGAGAAACTATTTAAGCTTAAAAGGACAAGAGTTCAAAGTTATTTTAATTCTGGACAGTGCACTTAGTTTTATGAGTGTGCGCCACCCTAACATTCAAATTTGCTTTCTCCCACAAAATACTGCATCATTATTAAAGCCACTCCATCAAGATATAATTACCACATTTAAAACATACTACGTTAGGCGAATATACCAATACATTTTAGAAAAACTCAATGATCAAACACTAACAGTAATGGATGTGTGGATGAAGTTTTCAATTGTCGATTTTATTAATCAAGTTGAATTAGCAGTATCTGAGTTAGAACCAACAACTTTAAATGAATGTTGGGAAACCATTTGGCCTGAATGTGTCACAAATACAACTTCAACAACTCCTTATGTAACCGAATTTTCAAACATCATAACATTGGGACACTCAATTGGCACAGAAGATTTCAATGATCTTTCGTTTAACGATATCAATGAATTATTACTTGACCAAACCCAATATGATGACGAAGAAAAAATGGATGTTCTCGTGACTCCTGATCAAAAAGAAGAAAGTGAAAATGATAGGGATGAAGTGAATTATGACCCTATAAAGGATAGTGATACTGAAGAAAATTCGGTTTTGAATGTCCAATTTATTGTAAAAGGTCTTAAGCTGGCTAAAAAATTAGGTAATTATTTTGTTAAACACGATCCTAATAAGGAACGAGCTGAGAAGTTTCAACATAATCTAGATTCAATTATGACTCCTTATAGAGAGTTATACTACGGCCTAGCTATAAAACGAACTCAAAAATTAATAAGTGAGTTCACTGTTAAAACTGAGGCATCGAAATCGCATGGTACTAGTGCTAGTAATTTAGCTGAAGAGATATCTAAAATTATTTCACCATTGGACCACGAAGAGAAGGATCAGGCTATTTTGAGTGACAGCAGTGAAGAATTCAAACCCAAATATACACGTTATGTGTCAGAAAGCGACAACGAATAACATTTTTTTCTGATTGGATATGCTTTTATAATTTTACATTTTTTGTTGTTAATGAATTAGTGATATATTTTTATTCTTTAATTTATTTTATGCAGTACATTTATAATCCTAAGAAATGAAATGTTAAAAAACGTAAACAAATGATATTGTATTTTGTATGTGTTCGTTTGTTCCGACATCAGGCTTTTAAATAATATGAGTTTCCATATTTACATACTATTTAGAATCATCATACAATCGAATACAACTAAAAGTATAATCCAACAGTTTTGGAGAAGCTTTAAGTAAATTGGTTACCGTTACTAAATGAACTTTTTTTGGTGTCTAATGAGTTTTCCTTAACTAATATATACATTCTTAAGCTAAAATAATTCACTATTTAAAAATAAAATACATTAAAAAGTTACTGAATATTTTTCGAAACTAATATTTACAAAAATATACTGTCAGAGAGAACATTAAATTTTTTGCAACAGTTAGTCAACAGTAAAATTAATTTCTTTGCTACCGCCACGTCTTCTATCGTATACGCCAACATAATGATCGTTGTCTTTTGCAATACCTATTAAGGCTGCAAAGCCTGAGTCATCGGGTGCTTCCTTTAAAAAGTGTTGCTTCTTAGCCAATCCGTCTATAATTTTGTATTCAAAACCTTTGTCATATTCTAGAACCATTGGTATCAATTGATGATGTAATCGAGGCATATCAAGCGCGTCCTGTATCGTTTTATTAAACCATATGTGCTGCAAGATTGCGTATGATATTGCAGATGTGATCTTTTTACCACCTGCACCACCAATAACTAAAACAACATCATTGTTGTTATTTAAAATAATTGTTGGAACCATGGATGACATCGGTCGTTTGCCTGGTTTTATAAAGTTGGAAGGTGCTGTTGGAGTATTACTTGTTGAACTCAGTGGATTATTAAAGTCGTCCATTTCATCGTTTAAAATAATTCCTGTTGATTGACTTCGATATTTACAGCCAAATATACTATTAATTGTACTTGTAACTGCTATTGCATCACCATTTGGGGCTATTATTGAAATATGTGCCGTTCCTTTATCGTCGGGTGTATCGAAGAATGGCCCGTAGTAATTGTAATCGTTATATGTTTGATTATCATTTATTAACGCACGAATACTTGAAGCATAATCCTGATTTGTAAGATTTTTTAGGAGCTGAAATGGAAAAGAAAATTTGATACAGTTAAAAAAAAAAACAACGGGTTTTCCAGTCCAAATTCAACTTTTTGCAAATCAAATTCAATATTTTGCAAATCAAATGCAACTTTTTGCTAATCAAATTCAATTTTTTGCTCTTCAATTTGATTTGCAAAAGGTTGAATTTGATTTGCAAAAAGTTGAATTTGATTTGCAAATTATTGAATTAGATTTGCAAAAAGTTGAATTTGAAATGAAAAAATTGCATTTGAATTGCAAAATGTTAAATTTGATTTGCAAAATGTTGAATTTGGACTGCAAAACCTGTATACTAATACTAATTTGTGTGACATTGTGGTGATTTTTTATTTAATCGTTTGCGTTTAATTTGAAAATCTTCTTTAAATTCGTTTCCATCTTTTAGCAATAGATTAATAAAATTTTAGGTACAATTTTTTCTATCTACAAGAGCTCTTACTGGGCCTACCAATACTCAAATGCACCATATTTTCAAACTCGGCTTTGTCTATTGAAAGTTTGTCAGGAGCCAAGCGTCGAGTTTCTAAATCTGGAAGGATCATCAAAACACCCCAAAAATTATTAAATTATATTGACCGGTGTTTTGAAAATTTTAAACAAAATATTACCTCCAGTGCTGTCTTGTACGATGTTTTTGATTTTTCCGTTTTAACTGTCGTCGAACACTGCCGCAATGCTTTTCCTAGCTTTTTTTTTTTTTTTTTTTTTTTATTCAAAGTTAGGCATGTTTAGTGTTAATTATAACAAATTATAAATTAACGTCTCTGAATATCCGAAGATACCATGCCAACTAGGGATAAGAATGGAATAAAAATTAAGATTCTCTGAGAAATTTATGAACGTTAACTTTAAAGCCTTGAGGATTAAATTCATCAGGAAAAACCCAGGAAGGTAAGGCATTCCAAAGATGAGAGACTCTGTTGAAAAAGTCACGTTGGAAGGCTACAGTTCTACACCTAATTATTTGAACTGTAAAGGGATGCGCTGCTACGTTTGCTCTGGTGTGACGCGAAAGGTTTGCTGATTTAGGTAAAATCGATTTGATCTCTTCAGAAGCTCGCTCATCCATAATATATTTATAAAATATAGTCAAATCAGCAACATTTCTTCTGTGCTGCAAGGAATCAAGACCGTTAGTAAGACTTGGGTTACCAATGAGTTTAATAGCTCTACGCTGTACAGAATCAAGGCAGTTGAGACTACTCAAGTAAGCTCCACCCCATATGTGAGAACAGTATTCCATGCAGGGACGTATAAAAGATTTATAAACTAAAAGAAGTTGTTCGCTATCGAAAAACTTACGACATCGCCCCAAAAATCCTAACTTTTGAACAGCATTCTTAGCCAGATTAAAAATATGAGAATTCCACTTCATATTATTTTCAATCTCAACTCCTAGAAGTCTGACAGACTCATTCTCTAAAAGATTTTTGGGGCCAAACGTTAATGGAAAAGGATTGGGTGTCGTGTTAAAGTAAGCTGTGTTAAATTGGCAGTAATGCTCATATTCTCTATTTTTTTTTGTACCCAATCTTTTCACTGTTAAATCCCCACTTTTTAAACTGTTAATTTACTAGTTTCTCTCATTCTTCTGGCGAATCACTGGTGAGGGAGTGTTATGTGGTGACTTTTTATTTAATCGTTTGCGTTTAATTTGAAAATCTTCTTTAAATTCGTTTCAATCTTTTAGCAATAGATTAATAAAATTTTAGGTTCATTCTCATCGCCTCTAACAGTATCTGGATCATCTCTTAAGCCAACTTCAACATCTATCAAATCTGGTGAACACGCAGCAAAAATATAATAGTGCAAATATTTACAGCTATAACATTATTACAAAATACAGCTTTTTGGACGGGTTTCTCATAAAACAGACAAGGAGTTTACAATCTGCTAGTTGGATAGTGAACATGTTGACACTGTGCGAGTTTACAATCAGATTGTAAACTCGTTGGAAAGTAGATTGTAAACTATCTTAGTGTCAACGAGGCTTTACTTTGGTTCATTCTACGGACATTTAAAAACTCGTTAGTAACTAACTGTGGGTCTTCACGTAACATCTACAATCGAGTTATACAAGAAATCACACGTAAAGACTACTTCTATCAATGTCATAACATTTTTCATGATATTTTTTTCTACAAGGATTGTAGAAAAAAATATCAGTATGATTTTATGATAATTCAAAAAAATATGGCATTATGGAGTGCGTTCGAGAACTTAATGAGATCTCATTTTCATTAAATATTTAATGAACCAATCAAAAAACGCGATGTTCATTTAGTATTCGAACGAATTTCATTTAATGTATATAATGCCAAATTTGAAAAATTTTGACACTTCTATGAATAAATAAACGAAATGTTGGGGTATAAAAGTTATAATCAAATTAAAATCTTACTCCTTGTTAATGCATTATTTTTCAATTACTTCCGTCGTAATTAAATTTATTTTAAAAATTTTCAAAAACAAATTCAATTTTAAGATTATAACTAACTCGAAAACTTTAAGGAATCTGCAGTTTGATACTGGTGATTGAATTGGTTGCAAAAACTTATTAATTAATTTTATTTTCGATCGTTAAATGTAATTGGTAATAGGAGCTGTTGGTTTTATCTCTCACTAATTTCAAAATTTTCATCCATTTTATTTCTATTTTTCAATTGAGAATTAATTATTATAATATATAAAATTGATTCCTTAATTCATTATAATACAATTAATTCGTAATACCTAATTTGCTAAATTAATTAAAAATTATAAAACAAAATTTTACGGTTTTCGATTTGAAATATTTTTAAATAAAAAACTTCATTAAAACTTAAATATGCTATTTACTGCATTTAAAATTAAATGAAAAGAGGCGTGGTTTCATTAAATGAAAATTTAAATAAATCGTTTTTTCAAGTTCTCGAACGCTGTCATCTGTCATTCATTAAATGATTCATTAAATGGTTAATATCTCATTTAGTAATCGAACGCACTCATGATTTTGTTTATCTTCAAACATTTAAAATTCAAAGCAAATTTTATATATTATTTATATTTAAAATTCGTAGAATTTTTTTGAATATATAAGATATAATAATATTATGGAAGAAAACAAAAGAGAAGTTAAAGTTTGCAAACAAACAAAAACGATGTTTTATATCTGTAAAAATCTATTAGTATGATATTTTGTAACATCAACAGCCATCTTTGATATTTCTGTTGCATTTTTATCAATATCATTGACATGATATTTGTCAGGTGAAGAGGATGTGTAAACTACTATCGATACTGGTAAGTCAAATTCATTTTTTCGTACGCAGATACCAACTTTTATATGGATTCAAGACAACAACACGCTGCATGTGTGTTTCGGCGTATTTTTAGGCAAGATTACTTTATCTTAGGCCCCGACCAATTTTTTTAAGGGCACTTTTATAAGCATATTGCAAAAAATTTTTTTTGAAAATCAGTCCCGGGGACCAAGATATAGGCCTTTGAAACAAAAATATCGTATAAAAGTACACTTTTTTTTACCGAATGTTGCAATCCAAAATAATTACAACCTTAGGGGCCCACGTTATGACCATTTGAGGCAAGATTACTTTAACTTAGGCGCGAGTGGATTTTTTTTTTATTTTTTTTATCGTAAATTAAGAAAATTTTGTAAAAGGGACAGTTTTGATCGTTTATCTTATAAGCACATAGGAAATAAAGCAAAAATAAAAATTTTTTGTCAAAACCAGTGCAATTTTGTATCGATTTTGCTTTTTTCAAAGGCCTGTATCTTGGACCCCGGGGCTCCGATACAACTCGTTTTGGTTTTATTCGCTTCAGTGAGTGATTCTCTATCAAATAAAAAAAAAATTCTTGGGGCCTAAGAAAAAGTAATATCCCCTATTTTTATATTAAACAGTGTTGCAAAACGTTACTCGTAACGTAACGCAAAAACGAAATGAAATACCGTTATTAGTAATAATTACGTTCATAACGTTTTAAAAGTTAAACTACGTTACAATAACGTAAAACGTAACGATACCGTCAATATTTTATTTCGTTTTTCGGGTGACTTTTTTATAATTATGTATATGAAAATCAAAACGCAAAAACCGGTTGAATAAAATCCAACTTATCTGTTCTCTATCAATTTTTGCGGACGCTTAAACTACAGATTTTGGTAGTTCTAAAATTTTGTACAATTTTAAGTTTATTTTAAATAATTTCAAGTCTTTAGTAGCCGTTTCTGAATCACACGAGTTTTGAACAATTTTAAGAAAGAATATTTTTATGCTGGCCGAGAAATCAATCTGAAGATCTATCGGCCAATAGAATTACGGATTGTACGTGTTGTTGTCGGTAACGGGTCAGAAATTTTTTTAATCTCTGGGGTAGGGTACTCACATAATGGACATGCCGAGTGTACGCGCCCGGCACCTGGGGACTGGAGTTATGCAACAAAGTGTGCTGCAATTTTTTTTTGCTTCCTTGTAAGCGATATAACTCGTAAATGGTGCACTTTAGGATCCTGGTGCCATGGATATTGAATATGAGTAAAGGCAACACAAATGCTATTTAAAGTTGACACTACATCCTTTCAATTCCCGTCAAGCAGATTGCGATTGGATGAAAACTCAGACCTTGCGGCCTGCTCAAAGTTAACAACTTTTGGGGCATTAAGTGCAAATTGGCATTGTGCAAAAACTATCAGGTCGAATGAAACGTTCTGAAGCTTACTTTTTTTGTTGAGGTTTCAGCTACAAGATAAAGGGCTCAATTATTTTATAAACAATTATTTGCATATAACTAAATTCAATTGAAAAATATCGATTTTTAGACATTTTTTCGCAATTTTTCGCAAAACTTTGCAACAAAACAAATTATTTTTGTTTATTTTTATTTCAATTTATAGAAAAACGTTTAAGGAACAAAAAATTTCCTAAGCACCAGTATCCTAAAGTGCACCATTTACGAGTTATATCGCTTACAAGGAAGCAAAAAAAATTTCCAGCACACTTTGTTGCATAACTCCAGTCCCCAGGTGACGGGCGAGTGGACTCGGCATGTCCATTATGTGATTACCCTACCCCAGAGATTAAAAAAAAATTTGACCTGTTACCGACAACAACACGTAAGCCATATCTTTCCGCTATTGGCCTAACTCTAATGGTTATAAACAAACTATCAGATTTGTGAAAACTCCTGAAAAAATTGCTTAGTTTCGGTAAAAATTAATTATTTTTAACTTGAAATGATTTCAAAATATTCGTCGGAGTGACGTGAATAATCCATTGTATAATTCTTTAATTTTAATTACGTCATATCTACGCCCGTTGATGATCTCCACGAGATCGAAACTATAGTAGTGTGAATTATAAAAAATATGTATATTTAAAAATTTTAAAATTATTGTTTTTTAATTGTTTTTTATATATAACAATAGTGAATAATAAAAGGTGTTGTAATTAAAATTAAAGAATTTGAAATGAGTCAAATTTTTTTAATGTATTTAATTGCTTAGTTTTATTTTACAATGATTTTTTTAAATTAATAATTTCATAATTGTTCATTAGAGGTTTTCGATTTTTGTACATTTAAGTATAATGTTAAAGTTACGTTATTAAAATAAAATTAAATTTAATGTTTAAAACTAATCTTTTAAACATTACATTTAATTTTAAAATAACGTAATTACAACGTTATAACATAATAAAATATAATATTTTTCTGTTTCATAACGAAATAACGTACCGAAAAAATAAATATACTGTTATAAAAACGAAACGCATAACGTTACGATTTTTTTTTCGTTTTGCAACACTGATATTAAATATTATCCTTTGGTGTGGAGTTGGTCGAATTTTATTTCGCGGAGATTTACAAGTTTTCTTTAGTTATCTTTTGTTTGTGATTATAGTAAAAATCATTTCTCTTATTGTTTAGGGTAGATTAGGTCTCAATAACCTTGAACATTATTGTTTATCATGAGTCGTTACATATACGATCAACACATTTTATTATTAAATAAGAAGCCTGATAGATACAGTTAGGTGTTTACGATAGTAAACTTGTATATTAAACTAATAGTTTCAACCGATTCGATGACAGCAACACGGGAGGGGGGTTGAACCCCAACTCATTCTTCTCTGCGTACGCCACTGCAAATCATGTGTTGAAAAATTTCACACCTTGATATATTTTAGACTTAATAACGCTCCATAAAATTAAAAATTCCACAATAAATATTCTCAAACTCTATTGAGACAAGTTGATATTTGTCTTTTACCGTAGAGAGGCAAAACGTTTTTTTTAAATTTAAGGAAGACCTGTAGCAAATTTTAAAAAAAACATTTGATGCTTATCTAGCCAAATCAATTTTACTGATCAACCTTTTAGAGTTATAAGATTTGTGCTTGATTTTTTGGAACGAAAGTGACCAGTTAGATAGCCTTAGTGTTATTCGTCAATAAAGGGACGAGTAATTGTTTGACGGTAGCTATGATGTCAAATACAATTAGGAGGGCCAACATTTTTCTGTCCGAGTTTATCACTTTTGTAAATGAACCAATTTAAATACTTTCGAGTAACATGCCGGATAAACTGATTACATAATATATTATAATGATCGGATCATATCCGCAATATTAATCGATTTATCAGAAATTGTCAACTTCAATAACCGTCTAACGCGACACATAAACAGTTTCTGTTGTAGAACAGTTGTTTTCGCAACTTTCATTCAAACAAAACAAAAGACAACTGAAGAATAAAACATCTCTTTCAAAAAATAAATCACGATGGATTAGATCACATGGATTGATTATAGGCGGTATCAAAAAATCCCAGCGGCAGGTATATCCGCTAGAAATAGGTAGATTTCGGGGTCAGACGGTTTTGTGTCCAAATAAAATTAGATAAGTCAGATTAGTTTAAATAAAAAATATAAGTAGAAACAGAATAATTCAAAAAAATTATCGAACCAAATTAAATACATTATCCGAACTAACTCCATCAATACAATTTCGGAACAGTTTTATTTAAGTTGGTTTAAACTACTTTTAATAACATATTAAATCCACCAAAGATCAAATGAACTACGTCACAACTACAATTATACCATCACACATAATTTATAATCAAACATTATCAAACAATTTTATTTCAAAATCATCTTTTGTTGTTGTGTTTTTTGTTCTTATTTAATCTTTTTTCAAACGGTTACTTAGTAAAAAAATAAAAACAAAAGAGATTTTGATAATTTTTCTATGGTATTAAATGGGTTGATATTTTTCTTGTAAGGGTTGCATTATAATGCTTATAAAAATGGAACCTTTTGGGTTAGAAAGCTGAAATTTTTTGAGGCTATAGTTGAAAAGTATGTTTAAAAGCTAAGATGAATTTAAATAACATAAACTGAAACATGATGAAAGCATTGCTTTTTGCGTTTATTTTCATTTCAACAGCCGTAGGGTCTCAACCGTTAGATTTAAACTATTATTTTTAAAAATTTTGGAAAGATTTATATTTTAAGTACGTGAAAAAAAGTTTTCAAATATGAGCTTGGCCATTTCAGCTAGATCAAGGACAGCAAAGTTTAGTAAATTTTTAAAACAGCTGATTTTTGAGGAACCTGAAACGCCAAAGTGGTCATCTGGATAAAAATGATAGAAATATGTTTAAATATTCAATATTTATAAATTTTATTAAAATATTATGATTCAAACGGAAGTTATAGCGCCCTAGATTATTCAACATTTTAGGCTCTAGCCGCTTAACTGGTACCCGGATATGGCCAGTTCACGAACTTGTCCAAGACATTATTTGCCGGAACACACACAAAAAATTATTTTGATGTAGGTCGAAAAATGCGACCGTGAGAGTGCCGCCAAATTCCGTTATATCTCATATCGTTATATATATATATATATATATATATATATATATATATATATATATATATATATATATATATATATATATATATATAAATTTTTTTTTCATTTTGATTTTCCGTCTCCGCTTATCATATATAGTCGTTTGGCACCAAAATTTTTCCGAAATTCCGAGATGAAGCACATACCAATAGGTAGATTTTTATATGAAATCTACCTAAAAGAAATATGAAAATTAAAACTTACAGGTTCGAGTCCTGGTATATCATCTCCTAGTCCCGATCGTTTAGCATATCCAAATTTCAATGCTTCTGCAAATCGGTGATAAGTTGTTAATGAAAGAGTTTTATCGTTATAGCCACTAACAACGTTTATAATAAATGCAACAATATGTCCAGATGCTGGAGTACCAACCGAAAAAAAATTATATTCATCGCTAAAAAGAGATGTAGATACGGGTGTATCCCATCTGGGCTTGTAGTCTAATAAATCCTGTTTGGTTATTATTCCATTATAATTGTAAATATCATTGACAAAATTTTCAGTCAAAGAGCCGTTGTATAAGGCTTGATCACCTTCTTTTGCAATTATTTGTAATGTATCCGCTAGTTTTGGTCGTTTAATTTTATCACCTTGTAGCCATGGTTCTTTCGTATCTGGATTAATATAAATTTCCCTATAATAAGTTAAAAAATGTTATCTTATGTTATTTCTTAAGTTTCATTTTTAAATTTAAACAGACTTACGATAAAGTTGCATGTTCCTTTATGACAGTTTTATATGTTTGAAGGATTCTAGCTAAGTAGTCTGTTACAACATGTCCTTCCCGACATAATTTTATCGACGGCTCAATCAAGGTTGCCCAATCTAGTTTTCCATATTTTCGGTGAAGCTCCCAATATCCTTTTAACTCTCCTGGAACAGCGATTGCTTTGCCGCTTAGTGTTGATTCAATTGGCTTTGCCAAAAACATGTCTTTTGTTGCGGCTGCAGGGGCTGTTTCTCGAGCATTTAGTACTTCAACTGTGTTTGTTTCTTTTCTAAAAATCGTCATAAGAAAACCACCCCCTAATCCCATGCTCTGGGGACAACTAATACCTTCACAAAATAAAGTTGCAATTGCAACATCAGCTATAGAACCATGTTTTTGAAATATTTGTTTTCCGATACCAGCACATTCATAGCCGTTTGTAACAATGGCTCCTTTGTCAATAATAACATCAATAGGCTCATTTCCTTTTTTCCTCAAAACCAGCCATAAAACGATGCCGATTATTACAAGCACAATAACACAGATAAAGGAGAAGATTAAAATCCGTTTCTTTGAAAATGTAGTCTGTAGTCTGAAAATAAAAATTCAAACAAAACATTAATCAACTAGACTTCAGCTTATAGGGCACCCATCCTATTTCACTCAGGTTAAAGTATCATGTAAATCAATAGTAGCATGCAACTACTCGATCATTCAATTTAATCTAAGTCAGTTAATATGGTAAATAAATCGATTAATTGGCGTTTCATTCTATGTATATATTTTTGCTTTACGTCGTTTTATTTTTTTTTTTTCTGAGAAATAATAGTTCATTAGTTAATTAGGAGCTAAAGAGATACTTTTTGTGTTGAGTCTATAGTTTGACGGCCGACCGCAGGGAGGCCGAGAATTATAGACGAAACACAAAAAGTCACTTTAGCTCCGAATTAAATACACTATTTTTTCGGCAAACGTTTAAATTTTTTATTAATATGAAATTAATACATCAAACTTTTTATAAATATGAATTTGTATCGTCATAATTACTTTCAAAAAAGAGAAAAAAACATTTAAATTTGTATGAATAAAATTTTTTTATCAAAACAGCCTTTTCAAAATTTCATAATATGAAAATCAACTTATACTTTGTTGTCATGGTTATACAATATGTTTGAAAAAATAACAAACTAACAAATAACAAATGCTACTTTACTGCCTCCGTAATATAAAATAAAAATGGCGTTACTTTTACTGTCGCTAGACTTTTGCTGTCAGGCTAAAAAGTAAGACTTTAGCTAACACTCTATCGGCAGTAAAGTTAAACTTTACAGCCGTTTGCCGAAAAAGACTTTTTTCCCCGAGTTGAATATATATATATATATATATATATATATATATATATATATATATATATATATATATATATATATATATATATATATATATATATATATATATATATATATATATATATATATATATATATATATATATATATTTATATATATATATATATATATATATATATATATATATCTATATATATATATATATATATATATATATATATATAAAAAAGTCCCTCATTTGCGGGAGCGGATTGCATCTTTTACTCCCTAGGGAGTAAAAAATAACAAACCATGACAACAATAAAAGTTTTCATGGAAATAGCAATTTTTTACGATAAATACAAACAAATTTGTATAAGAACCGCCGACTATGATGAACATTAAAATTTATAATTTTCGTTCTCTTTAAATCATTAGATTTAGTTTTATATAATTATATTATGGTCGTTTGCCAAACTATTTATTAAAAAATTACGAAGAATGGTATTTATAAAAAAATGCGGGCTTTTCTATGAAACTTCACTTCTGTCACTGGACCATTTTTTACATAAAAGGGGTACAATCCTATTTTATTCTCGTTTTCAAATTAGCGATTTTTTTAGATAAATAGAAAGATTAGGTCCTCTGCATTATTATTATGAAAAAAAATATTTGCGGAAATGAAGGGGTCAAAAGTTATAAAGGATCAAACTTTTCATTTTACATTGGTCCCCGTTTGATTATTTTGTAGTTTTGTGGCGAACAGTGATAAAATATTTTAACAAATTTTTATTTTCAATCGCACCTTCCTTACTTTTGATTTAATTTTCAAACAAATCCTACTTGGTTTACGAACCACTTTTCGTGAAGATTTCCAATCTTCCAATCTGCGGAACTTGTTTATGGTACACAAATTCGTCTTCCTGGAGAATTTTTCAGCAAAAATTCAAATTTCATTCCATAATCTGATTTCGTTTCACAATTGAAACAACACTTCGATCACCTTCGTCCCATTAATGCATCAAGGCACTCTTGTGACAAAGTTTTCGTTTTCAAAGCCCTTGATTCTTGCTCACATGTCTTCTTATGTACTGACTTAGTTCGTAAGTCGCTTTAGCCTCCATACGAAGGTCCATACCTAGTCATTAGTCGCGATGAAAAGAACTTCGTCATTGATCGCAAAGGTCAACACATTCGAGTCTCAATCGACAAGTTAAAACCTTGTTTTAGGTCAGAATCTGAAGATATCTCGACTCAACCTCCATCGTCTACTAGCAAAAATCTTAATCGCGCAGACGAAATACCGTCTGCTACAGACAACGTCCAATCTTCTTCTTCGGACACCTTCAAGTCTTTCAGCTTCCACAGAGGTTGGAAAACACAACGCAAACGCCACTAAAACTGCTAAAAAGGTAAAATTTAATCTAACACATGAAACGTTCACCTTTACCCCTTCCGCTGCAACTACCCGAGCAGGTTGAACTACCAGAACTTCAGCTCGCTTTCTTAATGCTACGGCATATTAAAATTGAAATTCCCTTCTTCTTATTTTTCATATCGTCCCATCTGCGATGGCACTAGGGAGGGAGTATTGTGGCGAACAGTGATAAAATATTTTAACAAATTTTTATTTTCAATCGCACCTTCCTTACTTTTGATTTAATTTTCAAACAATATTTGGAAAACAAAATAGTCAGTTTTTATTAAAAATTTATATAGCTGATAGTTAAAAAATTAGAACAACAGCTATAGTTTTTTATAATAAATATTAGTGTTTCATAATTATGAAAAAAAATTTTGCGGAAATGAGGGGGTCAAAAGTCATAAAAGATCAAACTTTCAATTTTACTTTGGTCCCCCGTTTGATTATTTTGTAGTTTTTATAATAAATATTAAACAAATGAAATAGTTAGGTATTGATTTAATGATAATTTATTTCAATTTTGTTGAAAAAAAAATAATTTTATTTTAACCGGGAGGGGGCTTGTGGCTCTTAGGCCTCCCCGCAAGACGGTGCCTATTTTTGATCGAAAGTCTGCAAGGTCGCAGAAGTTGACTCGCTTAAAATCAAAATAAGAACGAATAATTATATAACCCTATTCACCACGGTAAAATAAAAAGTTTGATATTTTATAACTTTTGACCCTCCCGTTTCCGCAATTTTCTTTTCATAATTATGAAATATTATGAAATACTAATATTTATTATAAAAAACTACAAAATAATCAAAAGGGGGACCAAGGTAAAATTGAAAGTTTAATCCTTTATAACTTTTGACCCCCTCATTTCCGCAAATTTTTTTTCATAATAATAATGCAGAGGATCTCATCTTTCTGTTTATCTAAAAAAATCGCTAATTTGAAAACGGTGATGAAATAGGAATTAGGAATATTCCGCGAGTTTTGATTTTCCTTTTGAATACTCACCCATTGTCAGATATGAAAATTTGACATAAAAATGCTTTTGAACAGAGACCCATCCCAGAGAATTTCGATTTAAACGAAGATGCAGGGTCCCAAACTTCACAACAATATACTATACAGAGACAAATATAGGACTTGTAAATGTGGAGTATTTGATATGGCGTGAAATAATTTTTATATCTATTGTTGACATTTTCTAGACGCTTTTTCCATTGAGATTAATAATGAGCAACATACGTTCTAAAATGTTGATGGACTTTTAAATCTTTGAAGATTGAAACCACTCGAGATTGTTCGGAACCTCCTTCCTTTCGATTCAAGCAAATGATTCCATTTATAAGCTGATGACAGTATTTATAAAAAACAACGAGATCAGAAACAGTACGACGGCGTTCTAGGGAATCAAGATTTGATGTTTAATCTTTATCAGCATGCTTATGAAAGGAGACCAAAAGACCCAGGATGGAAACAGATGCAGCAACCAAAACATAACAGCATGTTGATTTATGTATTTGTTCATCTAAGTTTTTGGAGAAAGACCACAAACGATCCGTGGTGTGTACTATCCATCTGTAAAATTATCTATTGGGTTACTGTTGATTGTCAACAGTGACATAAATAAAAAATAACGTAATGGAAAATTGCCGGAACACAAATTGAGTTGCCAATAAACCAATATAAAAGTGGTATATTTCTTGATCATGACGCGCTTTCTTCCTGAATAATTAAAACTCAGATATAGAGTTGTTGTAGAAAATTAAAAACTGATCCCGCAATGCGTATGTACATTTGTCCAACAATCCTCACTACTTATTTTGTGTGCACTGGAATGAAATGAGATGCTTGAGAGTTATATCAAATTTCGTTCAATTTCAATGAACAATACAATTAAAAAATTAGTAAAATTACAATGGTCAAAATTAATGTTTATTTTCGCTTAAAAATAAAATCTATTTCATTCATTTTTTAACATTATTTTATAATCTTATTTTGTAATTAATGATTAAGCAATTTCGTAAAGATATGGTAAATGCTCTAAGAAAATTAGTATGTAACTTAATACTTCCATTACGTAGATTTTCACGAGCCATAAGACAATCATCGTATTCCCATTAACATACCTTGGAGGTCTCATATGTGAGAACGTCCAGCTATAATAACTCCTTCCTTTCACGTTCCGTTTACTGGCGGAATCGATTACCAAAAACTGTTTTCCCCGTTTCACACAATCCCCAAGCTTTTAATCCGCAATGCACCAACACTATCGCTCCAGTCCTAAGCCCTTACACTCAAAAAAAAAACTAAGTGAAACGAATAAAATTCTACATACATTCTACAATTTTTTTATAAATATACAGCACACAAAAATTTTTGTAAAATTTACATTTATACAATTAATTTTGTCAGCATGAAAAAAATTATTTGTGAACACTACAAATTCTTTTACTAACTTCCAGCAAAAGATAGTAAGGTTTATAAATTAAATTATGATAATATCCGAAAAATTTTTTGGATTGATAAATATTTTGTAAGATACTCAAAACTAAAAATATTAGTTTATGAGAGATATTGTGAAATTTACGCAATTTATTTATGTGTTTTTTACAAAAATTTTAGAAAAATCACAAATAATTTTACTTGTTCAACAAAAGACATTTATGGATTTAATAAAGTTTTTTTATATTTAATATATATATATATATATATATATATATATATATATATATATATATATATATATATATATATATATATATATATATATATATATATATATATATATATATATATATATATATATATATATATATATATATATATATATATATATATATATATATATATATATATATCTAAGTTAATATATATATATATATATATATATATATATATATATATATATATATATATATATATATATATATATATATATATATATATATATATATATATATATATATATATTAACTTAGAGGTCTTTGTAAACGAAACAAAGAAATCTAAAAAATTCTTAGGCTGATTCTTGTATATAACGTTGATTTTCTTGGGTTATAGCCTTGTTTTGAAAATTTATAAATAATAACAAATTATTAATATAGATTAATAAATTTTATTATTATAAATGTTTTTAACATGTTTCGACGTCATTTACAAAACGTCATCATCAGAACTGAAATTCAATAAAATAAAATATACAATCTAGAAACATTGAATATAACAACAATAGCTTACCAAAAAAAAAAAAAATAAATAGAAGTTAAAAAAAATAGTTTTTAAAAAAAGTTTAGTAAAACTAATTATCGAAAAAAAGTTCAACATACCGAAAACGAATCCTTTATAATAATTGAAATAAAACAAAATAATAATCATAGAATACTAAATATGAATAAATCAAAAAAATATAAAATGTGATGATATACAATTTTGATAGACAGGTTGGTTTTACGTTATTATATGAAAGGTCAGCGAAAAAAGAAGAAATTTAATTAGATTTGTTTTATTGTTATTGTAAAATAGTAAATCAGTATTATACTAAGTAACGATGAGAACATTAATTAAAACGTTTCATTAAAATAACTAAAAATTATTATTTTAAGACAATAAATGATAAGTATAAATTATTTTTTGTATTTTTTAAAAAATTGTAAATCCTTAAACTCACTCAACCAAAAAAAAAAAAAAAAAATAAAACAAAACTTTTCACTTTTTAAAATAATTATTTTTAATTTAAAATGCAAATTTAATTTCAATTCTTTTTTTTTTTTTAATAACTTAACTACATGTTTCGAGATACAATATCTCATCTACAGGTTGTTTGTACAATTAAAGAAATTATGGTCACAATACTAATATTTATACCTAAAGAACTTATTATCTACTTTTTTGAATTTATTGTTCTGGGTGTAAACTAATTGATGGAAAATTAAACAATTAAACAAAATTAAAAAAATTAAAAAAAAAATCAAAAACGAAAAAAGCATTAAAATACAAAACAAAGAGAAGAGGAACAAAAAAAAAATGTTTCATATATAAAAAAAAAAAAACTGAAAATATTAAACAAGAGGGCGGGTTATGGGTTTAAATTAAACAATGGATATTGGATTTTAGCATCTTCTAAATTCATCAGGTGTTCTGTTTTTGCAATATAAAATGATTCATATGCATCCAATTTCCATTTGTTTATTACAGGTTTGATTATTTTTGAATTTCTAAAATCTATTTTATGGTTTGATTGTATCATATGCGCTGCTACACTGGATTTGTGTGTTTGTTTTTGTAAAGTGGCTGCTCTGTGTTCCTTAATTCTCGTCTCATAGTCCCTTGATGTTTGTCCTATATATACATCTTGACAATCCTCGCACTTGATTTGCCGAAATGCCGGATTTACTATTTGATCCTTCTCTATCTTTAAAATTATTTAGCTGGGTTTTTATGGACGTAGTTGGTCTTGTTACTATTTCTATTTCATGCTTGTGGAAGACTTTCTGCAATTTATTTGTTATTTTTGGATAAAACGGCAGACTTATTCTTTTGTATGTTTTATGTTTATCAAGTATCGGAGAAAGATTGGTTAGTTGTTTCTTATGATGTTTAACTCTATGCTTTTCAATGATTATATTTGCAAATTCTATTGTATAACCGTTAGCTATTGCCGCGTTCTCTATGTATTTAACTTCTTCTTGAAATTCTTTTTCTTCCATCGGAATGTTGTACAAACGGTGGGCCATGGAATGAAATGCAGCTTGCTTGTGTGAAATGTGATGATGTGAATCTGAAGTAATAAATCTATTGGTGTTGGTTTGTTTTCTAAATATCCCAAATTTAATTTTATTTGTTGGTAGTTTGATAATTCTGATATCCAAAAAGTTTAAACAATCATTTTCTTCTACTTCCAATGTAAATTTAATTGTTGAATGTTGTGAATTCAGTTTTTCTAGTACTGTTGAAATATCTGATTTTTTAACAATTGCAAAGATGTCATCCACATATCTATACCATATTCTTGGAAACAGGCTGAAGTTTTCTTTAAGATTTGATTCCAATTTACTCATGAACACATTACTAATATATGGGGCCAACTTGCTACCCATCGTTGTTCCAGATGTTTGTTTATAAAACTTTTTTCTGAACTGGAAAAAGCTTTGGTCCATGCATGTTTTAGCTACTTTTGTTAAAGCACTAACTAGTGGATATGGAACGTTGTTTTTCATGAGATGTTCTATTTACGAATGTAGATAGCCATCGTAAATAGCCAAATATGGCTATTTACGAATGTAGATAGCCATCTTGTGCTTAAATTGGTAAGTGAAAAGTGGTCAGTAATTAAAAATAATAGTGGTACAAAACTAACAAAATTACAGTTTATTGAAGCTTTGAAGTTAGTTCTTAATAGTTGTGAATTCAAATTTAATAATAAAACTTACAAACAAATTTTTGGCTCCCCAATGGGATCACCTGTTAGTCCTATGGTAGCCAATTTAGTAATGGAACATATTGAAGATAATGTCCTTGAAATGTTAGATTTTAAGCCGATTTTCTTTTTTAGATATATTGATGACATCGTTACTGCAATACCACTAGACAAAGTCCAATACTTTTTAGATAAATTTAATTCTTTTTATAATAGAATACAGTTTACAGTTGAACATGAAGTAAACAAAACATTGCCCTTTTTAGATATTAGGATTATCCATAATGACGACGGTTCTTTGATTACAGACTGGTACCATAAAGATTCATGGTCGGGACGCTATCTTAATTTTGATTCGTGGCTTCCGTTCTCATACAAAATTAATACTATTTCTATTCTCACACAAAAAATTATAAAATTGTCTAATGATAATTTCCATCAAAAAAATTTCGATCTTTTAACAAAAACCCTGCTCCATAATAACTATCCAATACATCTTATTAATAAAACTATTAGACAGACTAAATTTAAATTGTCACAACAAGATTATAATATTAATCAACAAGATAACGTTACAACTATCAATAATGAAATCACTCCTGTTAATAACATTAAATTCGTATCTGTTCCATATATTAAAGATTTGCACGGTAAAATTAAAAATTTATTACAAAACTATAATATTAAAACAGTAGGTAGACCTTGTTCTAATTTAGGTGATATAATTTTTTCAAAATTAAAAGATAGAGATCCGATCGAATTACAGTCTAACGTAATTTACCAAGTAACTTGTGATTGTGGTGTCAATTATACAGGACAAACAAAACAACTTCTTAAAAATAGGATTTACCAACATTCCCATGACGCAAGATATCAAAATTGTAATGTTACTCCTAACGCTCAAGTTATTTCTTCACATAGTGCTCTTTCACGTCACCTTAATAATCATAATCATTCTATAAACTTGTCGAATGTAAAAATTCTACATAAAGAATCAAACTTCCGTAAACGCAGTATCTTAGAAATGATTTACATAAAAAAATCAAAAAATTCGATTAATAAACAAACAGATTCTGATTATTTAAAAAATTCATATGATCATTTATTGTCTTAAAATAATAATTTTTAGTTATTTTAATGAAACGTTTTAATTAATGTTCTCATCGTTACTTAGTATAATACTGACTAGGAGGGCCCGGCGTGCTTCGCTACGCTTATAAATAAAGTTTTTGCGTAGACATTTTGTTGACGTAGAAGCAATGATTTCAAAAAGTGGTAATGAGAAATGCTACCATATAATTTTTAATTTTTCTTTTTAAATATATGAATGAAAAATAATCAGAACTCTAGCTGATCAGTTCGGATATATGAAAAATTAGCGATCAAATAAGTTTTCAAGTAAGCTTCGTATGAAAAATTAGCGATCAAATAAGTTTTCAAGTAAGCTTCGCTAATTTTTCATATATCCGAACTGATCAGCTAGAGTTCTGATTATTTTTCATTCATATATTTAAAAAGAAAAATTAAAAATTATATGGTAGCATTTCTCATTACCACTTTTTGAAATCATTGCTTCTACGTCAACAAAATGTCTACGCAAAAACTTTATTTATAAGCGTAGCGAAGCACGCCGGGCCCTCCTAGTATCTATTATCAAGAGATGCACCACGTACATCAACACTCATACCATTATCACGTCGACGGTACAAAGGATAACCATTCACATATTCTTTAATATTTTCAGAAAAAGGTTTTGGAAAATTATTACTACATTTACCACTCTCATACAAACAGAATTGGGATTTAGAGCACCACATGGTTCATGCATCATATGTCGTTTCACATATTCATGTAATTTAGGAAAAAGAATGGGATCAGGGATTTCAGTACATACAAATTTATTAATCATTTCATTTCCATCAATTCTATCTTCATCTGACAAATTTAACAAAATTCATCATTTTTAAAAATAGCAACCACATCAGTTTGAACAGCATCATTAAAACGACGAATATCACATTCTCTGTTAACTTTTATAACCATTGACACATCAGCAGTAACATTCTCAGGTCTTTCACAAAATTCATGCATTGATTTAAAAGAACGAACAAAAGGATTCACACGATCTAACTCAAAACCTATCTTACGCATAAGAAAAAATTCGAAATGAAATTTAAAACATAGAAAAACAATATGTACGTTTATTCACATTCAAAGAAATAAATATACTAACAGCTGAGAAAAAATTAAATATAAAAAAGAATAACAAAATAAAGTTTTAAGTTTCGTTTTTGTTGTTCGTTGTTCGATAGCAAATATATTTTTATATGTATGTAAACTTATAATGCATATGTATAGAAAAAGTTTTCCGTATATAATAACTTTTTTATTTATGATCCGATTTGTTTGAATCCGGATCCCAATATAGGTTACACTAATATCAGTTAGCTGTGAAAATTTGAATTGAATCCATCTGCGAATAAAAAAGCCTTATGCTCCACAAAGTTTTAATCTAGCGTATTAATATATAAGAAGATTTACTATTTTACAATAACAATAAAACAAATCTAATTAAATTTCTTCTTTTTTCGCTGACCTTTCATATAATAACGTAAAACCAACCTGTCTATCAAAATTGTATATCATCACATTTTATATTTTTTTGATTTATTCATATTTAGTATTCTATGATTATTATTTTGTTTTATTTCAATTATTATAAAGGATTCGTTTTCGGTATGTTGAACTTTTTTTCGATAATTAGTTTTACTAAACTTTTTTTAAAAACTATTTTTTTTAACTTCTATTTATTTTTTTTTTTGGTAAGCTATTGTTGTTATATTCAATGTTTCTAGATTGTATATTTTATTTTATTGAATTTCAGTTCTGATGATGACGTTTTGTAAATGACGTCGAAACATGTTAAAAACATTTATAATAATAAAATTTATTAATCTATATTAATAATTTGTTATTATTTATATATTTTCAAAACAAGGCTATAACCCAAGAAAATCAACGTTATATATATATATATATATATATATATATATATATTATATATATATATATATATATATATATATATATATATATATATACTATATATATATATATATATATATATATATATATATATATATATATATATATATATATATATATATATATATATATATATATATATATATATATATATATATATATATATATATATATATATATATATATATATATATATATATATATTATATATATATATATATATTATATATATATATATATATATATATATATATACATGTATATATATATATATATATATATATATATATATATATATATATATATATATATATATATATATATAATATATATATATATATATATATATATATATATATATATATATATATATATATATATATATATAGATATATATATATATATATTATATAATATATATATATATATATATATATATATATATATATATATATATATATATATATATAAATATGTATATATTTATGCTATATGTGGACGTCGTTAATAAAAAAAACATAATTTTTGCTAACATTTGTCATATTTTATTTATTTTGTTATTTAAAGTTTATAAGTGTTATTTATTTCAAAGTTACATAAAACCTTTCCAAGCGTAATCCAATAATTAAAAAAAAAATAAGCTTAAAAGTAAACAATAAAATTACTTTTGCAGTCTTTTAATTAAGTACAACACTAAATCTTATGTACTTTTCTTTACCATGTAAATGTAAATATAATGTTTACCATGTAAATGTAAATGTAAAATGTAAACTGTAAACTATGTTAATTCAATACAAATTTTTCGGCAGACTGAACAATATTTTCCTTATAACTTGTTAAATTGTAATCCGAGCAGAATGGGCGAGCACATTGGAAAAGTGTTGTTTTCGAAGTCCTGCTCAACTGATACATCTTGAATGTTGGACGAAGATAAAGTGACAATTTTACTACTCTATTAATATTTCCTAAAGAAGAATGTCTCACATTTAAAATATTATCATGCTTATTCTTTTTTAAATGTCTTCTAAATTTATCTACATTTGAAAAAAATTTTTGCAGCTATGAGCAACACAACAATACTCACTGGTTCTAGAAAGAGTGTGGAAAACGTTTAAATAAGCATCAATGTCTTTTGAAACATCTGAAACAATGAAAAAGTTTTGATACATTTTTACTTTATAATGCCCGTCACCGATTAAAGCTAGAAACACAACACGGGCGAAATCGTCCGACGACGACGTTTGTAACATTAGAATACACAGGATACATACATTTCAAACACAACTACAGCGATAAACGAAAAGGTTTTTGTCGTCGGAGAAAATTTAGATTCTATTTCTAATTTATCGTCGGCGATGATTATTTCCAGATATCAATTTTATTTTTATTTGGCTGCAAGGGTAATTTTTAATGTTATTGTGACAGTGCCGCCAACTGAAAAATATGATTTTCTGATGTTTTTCGCGTTTCTGAGGTTGTAATCGTTTTGTTTTGAGCCAACTGAATTTTCTGTTCAAAGTTCGCTTTTATTCATTTATATATTTTCATAATTTGTATTTTGTATTTTATTTTTAAAATTAGTTATTAGAAGAACAAGTATTATTATTTATTTATTAGTAAAAATTAGTTATTTTTAAAATTGAAATTTGTGAAATTCATTTTGACAAAGAACAAAGTATTTTAGTTTATGCAATTTTATTTTTGACAGCTTTTCACGCTGACGCCTTTGTTGTGGTTACAACAGCGAAATTGTAGACGTTTTTTTTTATCGTCCGACGTTATCGTCCGTGTTGTGTTTCTACCTTAAGTGGTTGTTGAAATTTGTGCTGGATTTGATTAATCTCTATTTATTTAAGAATATGCAGTTCGGAAACTACAGTTATCCTCTATTATCCAATTTCGTTCCGCCCTAGGAAAGATGCCGCCATTATCTTTAATTCCAATGTCTCCTTAATCGGTCAGGGGCATCTTAATATCGAAATATCTAAAACTTCTTACCTGTGCATAGCATATGTCTGCTAAATTTATCATTTATCACTTCCACTATTTATCAATAATGAACCACTAAGTTACCACGATTTTAAAAAATTTCTTCGAATTTTTACTTAGGCAACAACCAAATTGAAACTGTTTAATATTTTGGTTATAACTTCAATTATGAAATTTTATAAAACGTTTGTAACAGCAAACTGTTTTTTTGTAAAAAATATGTTTGTTTCTTAAATTGCACAAGTCTCTTTGTAAAGTTTAAAAAAAAATCTGCATAATTCGTATTAGGTTTTACAATAAAAATTGTAGAATGTCAGTTTTCTGTTAACAAAATTTCACAAAATTTTGTATAATTAATTTTTATTTTGTTATGTATATATGATTTATGATTTAAAATTGAAAAAAAAAGCGATATAACCTTAACAATATTTTTGTTTAAACAATGAAAATGAATTGTGCTTAGAACTATTTATGAATTTATACGTTTTTAATCCAAATCACAAAAACAATCCTTTTCAGATTTAAAAAAAGGCAAATGGACAACACAAAATTTTATATAAAATGTAACATTTTTTGGTAAATTCACAAAAATATTTTGTTAGCACTTTTACAAACCAATTTTGTAAATTATACCGGTAACATTTTTTTGAGTGTAATTACCAACCTTCAACTCTCGTTTCCTATCGTTAACACGTGAATAAAGTATAAGAGGTTTATAGCCTAAGTGATTAACTCAAACTATAAAAAAAAATGGCCCAACCCTCCATTCAAAACTTGGTTTCTCTCTTGTTTTCTTTTATATTATGTCATCAACTCTTCTTGGTTCAATTATTTCTACATCTATTAACCTACAATTTAATGTTTCAATTATATATCAAGAATATTTTTTTGTCAGTTTTATAACCAATAATGCACCTCACGCAAGTTGGTAGCTATAATGTATTCAACTTCTATGTTGGAGCATTTGCAATAAGCGTTTTACGCACTTCTAAATGTTCCTAGTATTTTACCATCCTATACCATTTTTTGTATTTTAGATAGTCTTTGTTTTATTGTTCAACATTTTAAATAACTTTTTTGGTATTCACTATCATGATTTATTTGTAAAATTTGAATTAATTTAGATTAAATGTATCATTGAAAACATATATTTGGTAAAATAAAATAAATAAATAAATAAAATAAAAAAATAACTTCGATCAGCGTAAATCGCCTTTTGGATTCGATCACTAGTAAGCAAAAACACCAGGTTTCTTTAAGCATTCAATACCATACAACAATAGGAAAACAATACAGCAATAACATTCCTACCTAGAATATTCTTCTTATACCTTCAGAAATATTAACGGTTGGTTGTAGAAATTTTCAGTCCATAACGTCCAAAATAATACACAATATTTCTCTTAAATAACATTTAAAACTTTATTTACAATTAAAACATATGTAATCTATTTTTTTGGTATTTTTGGTATTAAATTTCTAGATATTACGATGTCTGAATTCATAGGATGAGAGAATATTTCGTCAACATCTAAGTCAACATTTTAATCAACATCCTAAGTCACGAGTGTAAAGTCATTATTGATTGTTGCCAATCAATGCGAAACTTAATATCTGACGTAAAGTCAATATGTTGTTATATTTTTGTTTAGGAAATATAGACAACATTAGGGGAATTTTTAATTTCAAATTGGTTTTTGTGAACAATTAAGTTCGAATCCTGACACGAAACACAACAAAAAATTTTCTAAAGGAATTTTAGAGAAAATGAAAAGTTATTTCGAATTGCAAAATTCAAGTGATTTCCAATATGTACTTAAGCTTAATTGTTCACAAAAACCAATCCGATATGTAATCTACTTTTATTGACTCGGTTTTATGTTTACGATACAGCGCTTTGTGTATACAATTAATAAATTCTGTCTAAAAATACCTGTTTAAATAATAAATACTATTCCTTAGAGAATCTAGAAAAATCGATCGTTATTTTTTAATCCGAAATGTTCTTTTAAACAAAACCAGAAATAAACGACAACTTGCTGTTACTGTAACTCTGCTCTGGTTAAATATATCAACCAAAACAAATGTATATTAAGAGACACTTGAGCTTAGGGAGTGACCCACACGATTTATAAAAACAAAGGTAAAAACAGGTTTTTTTAGTTTTGAAGCTATTTCTAGAAGACAACTGTTTTTAATCAAACTGTGGTTACTTCCATGAACAATCTGTTTAAGAATAAAATGTCCAAAGACCGATCAGACCCAAATATTTTTGTTAATATAGAATTGTTGAAATTTTTTGTTACTATTTCAATGGTAACATTTTTTGAATAAAAATCGAGTTACGAAATCTATAATTAAAAATAAGAACACATGGTTCCAAAAAAAGTACAAATATTTGTTTTGAACTGAATTTAACCTTCCAAGTACCTTCTAAGAAATGGAAATGTTTAAAAAAAACATAGATTTTTTACTGTGTATAGTCTGCCATATGAATTTTAAGGGTCACAGGTCATAAGATGTCAATTGATTGGAATCATGATATTAAAAAATAAGTAGAGTTGTTTATTTTGAAAATAGTGCAAATCAATTTATCTCTGTCAGTGACATTTTACTAAGGCTGTTTTAGCTAGATCTCATTTGTCACTTCTGGTAAGATTTTTTTTGTTCACAAGAAAATTTATGTCGGTTGGAACTTGGAACAACAATCAATATTTATTAAAGGTATAGATTTGTATGACAAGAAAATATTTAGTTTTCGAACAACAACAAAATTATGAGGAGTCGTCCGAGAACCTTTTATTTGAAATTTCAACTTTATTTTCAGTAATAGTTCCCCAAGGGCTGGTGATTTCTAATAGTTTTCCAACAAATTTTGAAAACGTATCACCGGTCGAGCGAAATTCGTTTAGAAAATGTTTTGCCAACCTAACTTAATAATTGAAACCATTATCTTTTAACTAAAAAGAGAGTTAATTAGTAATTCTCTAATTTATATTGTTACGATTCTACATAAACACAATCAAATACAAAACATGTAACTGTATTTAACTTCGATTTTCGATATACAATATTTCAAAAATAAAATATGGAGGGGCTGAAATCTCACAGCTCTGAGATATCAAGACTTCGGTCTGGGTTAAGGATTTTGATATAATTTTCAGCAAAAAACTTTTATGAGGACATGGTTTTTAGTTTAGTGCAGCGATGTATATCAAACATAACTCTTTGTTAAAGTACAAGTATTTTTTATCTCTGTTTAAAAATTTATTACAAAACTAACACGAAACATCAATCGTTGCCGGAATATTATAATCAAAATTCCAAAAATATTCCAAAAATTAGAATAAAATCAAATATTTTAATTTTTTAAATTCCAATAATATTTCAAAAATTCTTAAAAATTCAAACTTTTTCCAAAATTCTAAAAATATTGCAAAAATTATTACAAAATCAAAAATTGAAAATTTTTTCAAAATTCCAAAAATTATAATAATATCAGAAATTAAAAATTTTTCAAAATTCTACAAATATTCCAAAAATTCTTACAAAATCAACAATTAAAACTTTTTCCGAAATTCTAAAAATATTGCAAAAATTATTACAAAATCAAAAATACAAACTTCTTCAAAATTCTAAAAATATTTCAAAAACTATAACAAATTCAAAAATTTCCATGTCCAATTTTCATTTTAAATTACATTTACGTCATAAAAACAGCTACATTTTTTTCCCAAAAAATTGGCTAAAAACTTAAATGAAATCATTTTTTGACACACTTGACAACATTTTTTGACAAACTTATAATGCCATAATTCTCAATAATAATAATAAAATTTCATTTCAAACAAACAATTTTATTTTTTTCCAAAAAATTAGGTAAAAAACTAAAAAAAAATCTTTTGACACACTTGACAACATTTTTTTGATAAACTTATAATGCCATAATTCTCAATAATAATAACAAAATTTTATTTCAAACAAACAATTTTATTTTTTTCCCAAAAATTAGGTAAAAAAATAAATAAAAATCTTTTGACACACTTGACAACATTTTTTTGACAAACTTATAATGCCATAATTCTCAATAATAATAATAAAACTTCATTTCAAACAAACAATTAATTTTATTTTTTTTCCAAAAAATTAGGTAAAAAATAAATAAAAATCTTTCTTTTGACACACTTGACAACATTTTTTTGACAAACTTATAATGCAATAATCTAGTTTTCGATCTCACATACCAATCCCGACCATCAAGATTTCTCCAGATTTAATGTTCCTGCTCGTAATCACTTAAAATGAACGTTTTTTAAGCCAAAAATATGAAACTTTGCTATTTTTGATACACATAATGATTTTTTTGACACACTTCCGGTACAGTTATCGAACACAGCGTCCTTTCGGACCTGACCCTTGACTATACCTATTTTTGGAAACACAAATTTTTGAAATCCCTCCAGCGATTTTCCCTGCAGCGTAGGTAATGACGACGGACGGCCGGACGTCAGACAGACATACATTTTTTTTTGCTTTTTTAGAATCAGGAGGTCCTAAAACGTCGAGAAATGTCAAAAAAAGTGGGGGTAAGAATTTCACTTTGAGCCCATGAATGTAATACTTAGGTCTTTCAGACCGAAGTAAATCTAGGTCACATTCTGTTCTTAGAACTTGGGTCAACATGAAATAAAATACATAATATATATTTTAGTATTTTTGAAAAAAATAATATCTAACATTATTTTTTTAAATATTTTTGAAAATACTGATATAAGTGTTTTCAAAAATATTTAAAAAAATACATAATATAGCGAAAATAATTATGTAGATTTCTATTCTAGATCTTTCTTAGTTTCTCCTAAAATATGCGAGAATTTATGTAGAATTGTATATAAGGAAATTCCACTTGCAATATTAGCTCTTTTATTTTTATACATGCGATGAAATAAAGTGAAATTAGAAGTTGTGATAGGAGAAATAGTTTAAGTGAATTAATTATAACTGAAACGTTGTACCGTGCATGTAAAATCGTGTAAATAGAAGTTATATTTAAAAATTAGTTTTTGTAAATAAAGTTTTAAGTGTTATTTGATAGAAGCATTTTGTATTATTTTAGTTTGAAGAATATTCTAGATAGGAATATTGTTGCTGTATTGTTTTCCTGTTGTTGTGGAACAAATAACAATAGCTGTGTTGAGTACCTAATAAAACCTGGTGTTTGTACTTACTAATCCGTGATCGAATCCAAAAGGAGATTGGGAATTGCGTTTATCGAATTGAGAGTAAGGCCAGTTTGAAGTAAGGTTGAAAAAACGTAACAATATTTCTGTACACAAAAAATTAAATACTCCTGTAATTCCGGTTGAGGGCTATTATCAATGCCACTTGCTTAAGAAATTTTCCACAAAATTCTGAGAATCCATCCGACCGGTGATAGTGGAATTCCTTTAGACATTTTTTTAAACTAATGATAACCAATCTAATTTTTGATTTCTTTATGTTTTTTATGTTTTATACAATATGCGTCGATTGTTTTCATTTATTCGGGTCTACTAAGTAATGCGTCGAGGTGACAATCAAAAAATTAATATTACCGACAGTTGAAAATGACCAAACAACCAGAAAAATATTATAAACGGCAGAAACAATATATTCACTATTTTGCAAAGAAAAAACTGGATTCGTCAAGAAATATTATTTCAAGACGTTTATTAATTTATAATTCTATTAATTCATATTTCTGTACAAAAATGAAATATTCGTAATAATTATCCTTTAGACTGATAATAATTGTCCTATAGACTGAAATTAACCGTTCTATTCTTATTATTATTATTGTAATTGAAATCTGATTGGTTAAATTAAATGATGTTATTATGTACATTTTAGAGAATTTTATTGGATTTAATTCAAATAAAATAATAGATAGTTTTCTATAAAAATCTACCTATTGCAATGTCATCACAAAATTTCGGAAAAAAATTGTTGTCGTATGGCATATAGACCTGGTATCGTATGACTATAGGCCTTAAAAAATGCAAAAAATAGAAAGAATTAGTAACAGCATGAAAACTATTGGATAAGGAAGAAAATATTGCACAAATGATGGGAAAAATAAATTAAAGGGATCCGAGGTTACCGGTGATCCGATGTTACGAGGGTGAAATGGGATGAGCTTTTAGGGGTGGAAAATGGTTTTTCACGATTTGCAGCGAAACTAGACATTTTATCGCAAAAGTTTAAAGTAAAAGTTGTGCGTAATAAAAAGGTCTATAAGTTTTGGATAAATCATTTTTCACATAACCTAGAATTTTCCAAGAAAAATAGAAAAAACCAAGAAGACAAGGTTTTTTGGTTTTTGTTATAAGCTGTTACTAATTTTTTCCTTACCAAAAGTTATTTGCACCGGTCTAATATGGGATAAGCAGGTATATTTGGTTAAAATGTTTTCTCGCATTTCGAATTGATCGTTAAAAACCAAAACCAAAAGTATATTTTTCATGTGCTTTCTAAAGTATTGGGAGCAATTTTGGGTAGATTACTGTGAAAGTTTTGATCTCTTGCTATCTTGGAAATATTTCAGTACCTTAACTGTCTTAACCTACTACCATTTTAAATTGTATTTTTGGTTAACCTTATACAAAGAAATAAAATCAACAATCGTTAAGCTCATGTGGTCGAAGTCTTTATAAAAAATGTCGATTGATTCGTTCACGTAGGTTAACTTAAATGTAAAAGAACAGTACGTCAATATAATTTTAAAGAATTATAAAGAATTTATTGTTAAATTACACAAATCCAGATCCTATAGGAGTTCAATTTAAGCAAGTCTTATATTTATTTTGTTTAAAATGAACAACTTATAATGTAAGCCCAAATGCACATTCACACAATTTTTATTGTTAGTTTGTACTTGGTATCAACAAATTTAATTATCATGTTTAACATTCTCAATTGCTGATTAATTTTAATGTGAATTTTGCATTTTACATTAACACTATTCAATGTAAATGGCACATAAAAGACAAAAGCATTGGTTGAAATGATGATGAAATACTTTTGGCGACGTAGTATAATCCAGAACTAGAGTACTTGCAAATCAAATTGGAGAATTAGCTCGCTATCAATATTCGTTTTCAATCGAAATTCCCAAAAGGAAGAGAAACAGTTCTTAATATAACAATTTATAAAAGCAGCTAATTGAAGCCAGGAACTCGATAAATTTGAAGTTTTAATATCAATCTTACCATGAACCAAATAAATATATCAATAGACACCGAATGAACAGACAATCAAATATACTATTAATTTGTAAAAAGTAACAATTATTTAGAAACACTTTTAAGGTACCATGATTTTTCCAAAAACCCGATTAAATCAATTGATACTACACTGGAATTATAGTTAATAAAATTGTCTTTAGTTCGTGGTACTGGAAATTTCAAAACGTGATCAGAAAATCGAAAGTATGACTAAAAAAACAGAAATAAATAGTACATTATTTAATTAGGAGCTAAAGTGATACTTTTTGTGTTGTCTATAGTTTGACAATTATAGACAAAACACAAAAAGTCACTTTAGCTCCGAATTAAATACACAATTTTTTCGGCAAACGTTTAAATTTTTTATAATTATGAAATTAATACATCAAACTTTTTATAAATATGAATTTTTTATCGTCATAATTACTTCCAAAAAAGAGAAAAAAACATTTAAATTTGTATGAATAAAATTTTTTTATCAAAGCAGCCTTTTCAAAATTTCATAATCCAATTGAAATAGTTGTTATTTTGTTGTCAATAATTCCAAATTTCATTATCCTATGAAACTGTTTGTTATGTTTGGTTGTCATAGTAAGATACAATAATTCAAAATATCATAATCCAATGAGAATCAACTTATTTTTTGTGGTCATGGTCATACAATATGTATGATATGATATTTGGCTTGTGAATTATTTAAATTAAAATAGTTTTTTGGTTTAAGCCAATTTTTAATTATATTTTATTTCGTTGTTACCCTTTCTAGCCATGAATTTTAATTCATGGCTACCTCAATCTTATAAAAGAAACACGGTTACTTTAATGGTTCAAAAAATTTTGACTTTATCGGATCCAAAATTTCATAGTAAAAATTTTAAATTGCTTTTCGAAACACTTGAAAAAAACAATTATACAAAAAAATTTATAAAGGAATTAGTTAATCAACAAATTTATGGCAAAGACAACCCAATTTCAGAAGAAACATCTATTAAGAACAATAACAAAATTTATATGACTTTGCTTTATGTAAAATGTCTTTTCGAGCAAGTTAAACATTTGTTGAAGAAATTTTACTTTGAAGTCGTGGGAACAGCCAATAAGCCAATAACACTGTTTTTACAAAATTAAAAGATCAAATACCTATTAATCTGCAATCGAATTTGGTTTACCAAGCTGATTGTGTATGTGGTAAATCATACATAGGGCAAACAAAACAGTATTTAGGAAAACGTGTCAAACAACATCTTAGTGACGCAAAAAAACAAAAAAACGATAACATGAGCGCATTATCTAGTCATAAAAGAAGCTGCAGTATAAATTTACCTCTCCAAAATTTTAAAATTTTGGATAGAGAAAAAACCTTAATGACGTAGGATTTTGGAAATGATACGTATCAAACAACACAATAATTGCATGAACATACAAACTAATACAGCCTTTTTAAACAACACGTATGATTTTGTTCTACGCAACCAAACAATTTTTTTTTTGAGATTATTATTTTTGAAAAGAAAAAATTTTTAATTCTCAGTACCATATTTTTTAGTCTTTTGCAATTTTTTCAACTTTTTACATTACATAATTGTTTGTTTTTCTTTTATTACAGTAATTTTCATTATAGCTAGCGTTTTTTTTTTTTGTATTGTCAGTTTTTTCCAAAACATTGTTTCTTGATATTTATGTCAATATTTTGCCTAATTATTACTAGTGTTTTTTTTTGTATAAGAATTTTTTGTCTAAATAATACCCTTGAAAATGGTTTTAAAATAAAACCGAAACAATTGTAGGGTAACAACGAAATAAAATATAATTAAAAATTGGCTTAAACCAAAAAACTTTTTTAGTTTAAGTTATACAATATGTTTGAAAAAATAACAAACTAACAAATAACAAATGCTACTTTACAGCCTCCGTAATATAAAATAAAAATGGCATTACTTTTGCTGTCGCTAGACGTTACTTTTGCTGTTAGTCTAAAAAGTAAGACTTTAGCTAACTCCCTAGCGGCAGTAAAGTTAAACTTTACAGCCGTTTGCCGAAAAAATTAATTTCTTCACACCGCTCAAAAAAAATAACCAGATCTAGCTCTATCCATATCGGGCTGTTAATTAGCTTTCAATTTTTTTTCTAAATATTCAATACAAAAAACTTTTTTAAAAGCTAAACTTTTTAAAAATGTAAACACAAAAAACATTATTTGTCAAACCCACCATCTGTGTGTAAGAACAAATTTTTCTTCGAATGTAGTAAAAAAAAGCTATAGTTTTCAAATTTCACTGATAAATAAAAATTTTGTAAAAATTTTTTTGAGTCCATAGTTTTTTTATCTAATTAAAATTTTTTTTAAAAATCTTTTTCTTAAAAATATATTTTAAATAACAAAATAATAGAAACCTTTATTTTAAAAAGGTTTTTAACCTTCATATTCACGAGTTTATTGTTAAGAAACTTGTAATATTGAAAATTACAAAAACAGATGAAGCTATTTTTTAAAATGAATACCTTGTTTTGATCACCATTTTACTGGGTAATTTGAAACTAAACTAAATAGTTTATCACGAACAGCAATACAAAAAGCTACGTAACAAATACACAATGAATTATTTGTGAATGTACTTAATAAACAATTCATTCACATAATTGCAAAAAATTTGATAAGTAAATCCGCACACCACGGTTATTTGAAGAAAACTAACAAAAGTAATATTAATATTGATGTAAGTAGTGTTTCTTTGGTAAGTAAAGGTATATTTTATTTGAGATACGATCATTTAATTAAATATTGTAATAAAACATTTTTTAATTTCGATTTATTAACATTTGGAAATTGATTATGTATGATATAGATAGAAGTCATATGTTTTTTTTTATCGTAATTGTATAGATATTTGTGAATAATCAACCCACACTAATTCTTGAATGTTATTTAATTCTTAGTTGTTTCTTGGGACACGATTTCATTTATATAGTTTTTATATTCAGCCCTCGATCTACCAGAGTCGAATTGCAATTTCGCATTAAAATAAGGAACAGGAACTGGGCATCACAAGGTTGTTGTCTTGAACATGGTCGAGAAAGACGTTAATATAAATGTAAATGAGGACATCAAACACATCGTTGATTAGGTACCAAAAATTTGGATCGTTTTAACTCTACTAAAACACAGCTATTGAATGTTTCCAGATCGAACAACGAGTTCCCCAACGATATTTCAAATAGTATATGTAAAAAACAAATAGACGAATGTGAATGGCAATGGTAAAGAGCGCGTCTAGAAAACTCGGCTTCCTCAATTGTCAAGTTTAAATCATTGCATCTGTTTCCATTCTGACCCGTTCAAAAGCGTCCTATACGAATCGTAGTTAATTAAAATTTGACTTTAAATCTTGATTACCTACAAACCACACCGTCGCACTATTGCTGATCTCTTTGTTGTTATGTATAAATGGAATGATTTGCTGGAAGTTCGAGTGGCTACATTCTATAAAAATTTAAATGAAACGTCCATCAACACTTCATAACGCATGTTATGCTATTGTAAAAAACTATGCATCGTATAAAATTATTATAGACTAAGAGCCCACGACGGCCAGACCTTCGTTATTTTATAAAAGCTGAAAGTTTCTATGCGCATACTCCCTACTGAGATAGGAACGATTAGCGACATATGAAGTTTGGATCATGGTGGCTTTGGCAGATAGTAGGTAACAAAGGGGCCTTCAAAGTTTCGTGAAAGTATAAAAAGCAATTTTTTTATATTTTCTTCGGGGTAGTATTAGAAGTCACGTCACCCATTGCCAGACACTTACTATCGTGGTAATCCCCTGCCAGACACCCTTAAACATTATCAATTTGTTAAAGTTTAAGAGTGTCTGGCAGGGGGTTACCACGATAGTAAGTGTCTGGCAATGGGTGAACGTGACTTCTAATACTATCGCGAAGAATATATAAAAAAATTACATTTTATACTTTCACGAAACTTTTGAGGCCGCTATGTTACCTGCTCCCTGCCAAAGCCACCATGATCCAAACTTCATATGTTGCTAATCGTTCCTACCTGAGTAGGGGGTATGCGCAGAAAAACTTTCAGCTTTTATAAAATAACGAAGGTCTGGCCGTCGCGGGCTATCGGTTTTTTATTATTCCAAACCAAACACAATTCTAAAATCATAAATGAACGACTTAGCTTTTCAAACATGTACCTTGTACGAGTATTATAAAGATAAACATAAATTAAACGTTTTCTTAGAATTTAAAACAAAATTTTATGGAAATCACGAATTTTAAAAGTTAATACATATTTTACAAACAAAAACTTTACTTCAAATGACAAAGGTTAATTTTGCTTCTTCAAAATTTTACTTTTTCATTTACTTTTGACTTTTTATTTGGAACTAACAGTATCTAAATTATATAACGTAACGATTAATGATTTTGGATAGTGATGGGAACAATCGAATGATTTCAACAATCGAATAAATAGTAGTCGACATGTTGTAACAATCGAATAATTATTCGAAGTGTTTTTTGGTCGTCAACAAAGTAGAACACACCACCCCTAGGGTCACAAAACTAAAAAACTCGTTGGATTTTGGTCACTTCATTTTTCAGTTTAAAAAAAAAACTTAATAAAAAAAAAATTATGTTTCTATTAGGTAAGGATGAATATGTCTATATGCGTATTTTCAGTATTGAGTTAAACGATCTAGCTACATTTTTTAAAAATTAATATCACATGGGCTTTCCGTATTTTATTCTAACTTGTTTGGTTATCTGCGTAAAGTAACAACAGATTAACATTATGTGATTTGTCCATTTTATTCATTTGAAAAACATTTATATTGAATACTTGTTTACAGTGAAGACCTTGCCTGCTTATCTATTCGTAAACTGATCAGCAGTTAATTCGTGTAAAATTACTTTCATCACAAACGGCTATAATTAATCTTTTGGTACCGTGGTAAGGGTATCATATCTTAAACCTATAAATCCTACAATCGTTATAGATAAATTTCATAAAACAATATTTCAAAAAAATCTTAAGCAAACACTTTGAGTTTCACACTTTGATGTCTTGATACCTGTTACATCCAAAGTGTAATAAAACAACAGTCATAACTCAACAATAATCAAACTACGCAAAACCAATATATTTAACAGACAAGTTTGTTTAATTTCTCCTACTTAATGAAATCCCAAAATGTTTTAACAATAAACTAAAAATTCTAATTAAAATCCTCGTTTTAATTCCGAATAATATTTTTGTCAAAATCAATAAATTCAATTTTTTCAATAACAAAAAAATTAATTTATTTACAACGGAAAAATATATTTAAACATAAATAAAACAACGGATACATAAAATTCTTCTATTCCTTTTCCAAAAGTAATTATTTCACTACCAAGAAACAATACATATTTAAATATAAATAAACAACGCACATGCATATACTTTTACAATATTCATTAAATTATTTTACTCCTTTATCTCAAAAAACGAAACAAAATGTTTTACTATATATTATGACAAATTGAGGAATGTATTCTCAAAAACAAAACACAAAATAAAATTTTTCTTCAAATACTTTTTCATTGATGTAATATTTTTTATTTCATTGTTATTGTACTACTATACATATAAATATATAAAGCCGATGTTTTAACAACTCGTTTTTAGGACCTAGATTGTTATTTGATTAATTGTTGAATCACTAATTTCCAAATGAATGATAAACAAAACAAAACTACCAAGTACCTACGCCTATTATAAAAAATAATGTAAAATTATCATTCCTTGATATTATTAGGATATTATTGTTCCAAATAATAACTCCAAATAATAACAAATTTTTCCAAATAATAACTCACATCAAATACCAATTTTTTCAGCAAAATATTTTTTTGTAGGGATTAAAAGACAAAGATACACAAACAAATATTTATCAATAATATATATAAAATAATTCTTCAATTATTCCTTTTAAATTTTGATAAAATATTAAATAACTATAGCTCAAAGCTTTTTAGATTTTTCATTGTATAGTTGAAGTATTTTCAGAAACATTTTGCAAATAATTTTTTAAATCAAGAAAAGAAAACTACCTACAGGACCTAATTCAACTATTTTTCAACCTCTCGATGACTATTTATTCGATTGCTCCATTCAATTACTAATAAAAAAATAGTTATTCAAATAAAAACACTTCGAATAAAAAAACCTTTCGAATAACAAAACTAGTAGTAAAAACACTCCGAATAAAAAAACACTTCGAATAAAAAAACCTTTCGAATAACAAAAATAGTAGCAAAAACACTTCGAATAAAAAAATTAGTAATGAAAACACTTCGAATAAAAAAACTAGTAATGAAAACACTTCGAATAAAAAAACTAGTAATGAAAACACTTCGAATAAAAAAACTAGTAATGAAAACACTTCGAATAAAAAAACTAGTAACTATTTTTATTCGAATGAATTTTTTATTCGGTGTCTGTTATGAACAATCGAATAATTCGAAATGTTTCAACAATCGAATAATTCGATTGTTTTTATTCGATTGTTCCCATCACTAATTTTGGACCCCTTCCCATCCCTTTGTCGTGACAAAAAATTTTATGATGTTTTCAGCAGGAAAATCTTTTTTTAGAGTTCTGTAAGAACTATTTTGATTAATTCAATTCAATATTGAAAAAAAAAAAATTCATTACAATCAATTAATAATTGTTGGAAGATGGTTTTATTGATTGATAATTATAAACAAACTAAACAAATAATTGGACATGCCATAAAATGTTTATCCCTCTCGCTCTCGTAGCAAAGAATCACAAAATTAAAGAGTCTTCCCTCTCCATAATGCGTTACGTTATCTAGGTACACCGTCTTAGCCAATATACATATGGGTAATTCTTTTATAAACCGAACAGATTTGGACAAAATCTGACCGACCCATTTTAGATTTGGCTGAAATTTTTTTTAGGCGTTTTCTATCGAAAAAAAAGATATGCGTGTTTGAGGATTTTTTTTTTTTTTTTGGAAAATAGAGCTGTTCTAAATTTCGAGAATTTCGTGATTTTCGGCTTGAAGACTTATTTTCAAAAATTCATAACTTCGGTTTTATAGAAGATAGAAGATTTTTCTTTTCTTTATTTGAAAGTTAAAAGATGGAATTTTGTAAAAATAAATATTTTCAACTAAAGTTATTAACAAATTCCTATTGTTATAAACAAATAAAATGTTAAAATTAAATTTTAACCATTGCCCTACCCATGAAATTAGTTTTTAATATTATAATAATAATAATAATAATTCCCAACGACCAATTACCCCTCCCTTCCCGCACGCGGGGAGTTACCATCAACATTATTATTATTACTACAACTATAAATCATAGAAGATGGTGTCAAACAAAACATTAATACAATGAACAAGGACATGAAGGGAACAAGAAGTTGGGTCTACTTAGTACAAGCAGATTAAAAATCGGTCAAAAACCTCAAACAGTTAAAAAGTAAATAAAAAATAAATAAAAATGGGAGCAAAATTAATTAAGGAAAACAACACAACTAACACAAAAAAGAAAGAAAAAACATTTATAAACAATTAAAACATACACATGTGAGCATATACATACACATATAAAACACAAAGATGTACATACATATACTCACGTACTTACATACACACACACATATAGATATACGTACTCATTCACATCCCAATACACACATGTTTATAAATATCGTTAAAAACTGGAAGAAAATTAGTCATTGGTAAGAGGGATAGAATAGAGGAGTACTTTTAGCGATGATTTACTCAAATTGTAGTCAAATAAGGGAAAATTACGATTAACTTCACGCAGCATCCTTGTAAAAGGCTCGTTCTGGCCGTATTTAGTTTTGTGGAGTGGTAATCTAAATGCGGGTATCGATCTTAAGTTACGTGGATTCAAGTTAAAATTTATCGTCTCAAGAAGGGCAGAGGAGTCGATTTCGCCAGTTAATACTTGGTGAATAAAGACAATGTCAGCAACAATACGTCGTTTTACAAGTGGTTGGAGTTTAATTAAATTTAAACGATCGACGTAGGGAGGCAAAATGAAATTGTCCATCCTTGGCAAACCTCGCAGAGCAAAGCAGAGAAATCTGCGCTGCACGCTCTCAATTCTATCTATATGGATTTTGTGGTGTGGTGACCAAACTTGGCTAGCATATTCAAGCAATGGCCTTACAAAAGTCGTATAGAGAGCCTTTGTTACGTACGGATCCATGAATTCTTTTGACCACCGTTTGACGAATCCAAGCATAGAGTTAGCACGGTTAATTATGTTTGTGATGTGTATTCGAAAGTCCAGATTAACATCACATGTAACCCCAAGATCTCGAATGGACGTGACTCGATTAATGATGTCAGAATTAATAAAGTAGTTACGATGTGGGTAATTAGAGCGTTTGCGGGAGTATGTAATGGACTGACATTTGCTCACATTTAATTCAAGATGATTTTTAGCGCACCAAATAGAAAAACTGGTCAGATCACTCTGTAAGAGTTCAGTGTCCGAAGTAGTTCCAACTACTTTAAATATTTTAATGTCATCTGCATACGCCAAGATGGAAGAATTGTGAATCACGTTATCAACGTCATTAATTGTAAGGATAAACAAAATAGGTCCCAGGTGACTACCTTGTGGTACACCAGAGGTAGCGATGAATGATGCAGAGATTGATCTAAAAAGTACATGGTACTTACGATCCAGGAGGTAAGATTTGATCCACTGTATGAGTAGTGGTGGAAAACCAAGCATTTTTAATTTGAATAAAATGACCTTGTGTAAGATCCTATCGAATGCTTTACTAAAGTCAGTGGCAATAACATCAACCTCTCAACCTCATCATCGTATTCATCGTTCAATTTTCTATAAAAAAAGTATTTTTTTTTAATGGAGAAATGATATTTACTGTTAGAAATAAATTAATTTATCGAGCGCGGGACGACAAAAAGTTCCATATATGGGTCACTCTTTTACATACCGAACAGAATAGGACAAAATGTGACTAAGACATTTTTGATTCAACTGAAAATTTTTTTGAGGGTTCTATATAAACATTACGATATACTTGTTTTCGGATTTTTTGTTTTTTTTGTTTTTTAGGGGAAATAGAGCGGTTCTAAATTCCGAGAATTTTGTGATTTTTGGCTTGAAGACTTGTTTTCAAAGATTTATAACTTCGGTTCTGGTAGAGATAGACACTTTTTGTTTGTTTTATTTTAAAGAATAGAGATGCAAATAAAAAAAAAATTGGTAATTATAAAAATTATTAACAAATTTCTATTGTTATAAACAAATAAAATTTTAAAATCAGTTTTTAGTAATTATATAAAAAAAATAAAGAGTGTTTAATGTAATCATCGTGTTCTACGTTCAATTTTCAATAAGAAACGTATATTTAATTAATGAAAAAATGAGTTTTACTGTTACAAATAAGTTAATTTTTCCAGCGCCGGACGACAAAAATTTATAAAATTTGTTATCGTATCGCGCTCGATAAATTAGTTCATTTCTAACAATAAAACTCATTTCTCTACTAATTAAATATACGTTTCTTATTGAAAGTTGAACGTAGAACACGATGATTACATTAAACACTCTTTATTTTTAATACGATGATAATATTAAAAACTAATTTCATGGGTGGGGCAATGGTTAAAATTTAATTTTAACATTTTATTTGTTTATAACAATAGGTATTTGTTAATAACTTTAGTTGAAAATATTTATTTTTACAAAATTCCATCTTTTAACTTTCAAATAAAGAAAAGAAAAACCTTCTATCTTCTATAAAACCGAAGTTATGAATTTTTGAAAATAAGTCTTCAAGCCGAAAATCACGAAATTCTCGAAATTTAGAACAGCTCTAATTTCCAAAAAAAAAAAAAAAAAAAATCCTCGAACACGTATATCTTTTTTTCGATAGAAAACCCCTAAAAAAAATTTCAGCCAAATCAAAAATGGGTCGGTCAGAAAGGTGTTCGGTTTATAAAAGAATTACCCATATACATATTTATTAGAAGTATTATTTGACGTTACTAATTGTGTGCAAAAGATATGGCAATATTTAGTAAAATAAATAAGAATTTTAAAAAAATTCAAACACAAATCATGTTGTTTGCTATTCTTGTTGAGGTGATTGCCATTTGAGGATATACGTTTAGAAATCGAGACCCCATATATATCCGAAATCGGTAATACTCCGTAATCGGTAACAATATTTTTCATTACAAGTTTATGAAATTGCCTGTCTCTATGAATTTTTCCAAATTTTTATGTCAACCAACGTCGAAACGTAGGGAACCAACTTTTTGTTCCACTTTTTTGACAATAATTCAAAAACTGTGCATCGCGAAATTCTAAAAGAAAATATGAAGGGGCTGAAATCTCAAGCTCTGAGATATCAAGACTTCGGTTTTGGTTAAGGATTTTGATATATTTTTCGGCATAAAACTTTTATGAGGATATTGTTTTTAGTATTCGGCAGCGATGTATATCAAACTCTTTGTAAAAGTACAAGTAAGTATTTTATTTCTGTTTAGAATTTTATTACAAAACTAACACGAAACATCAATTCGTTGCCGGAAAATTATATCAGATCATATATTAACATAATTTAGTGAAAAGATGATACACTCAGCAAACTACTCAAAACCCTCTTCATTTAGCATTTCCAAAAATATTACAAAATCAAAAATTCAGATTTCTTTCAGAAATCCAAAAATATTCCAAAAATTATAATAAAATCAAAAATTTAAATTTATTCAAAACATTTTAAACTATTGCAAAAATTATAAAAAAATCAAAAATTCAATCTTTTTCCAGAATTCTAAAAACATTGCAAAAATTATAACAAAATCAAAAATACAAACTTTATTCCGAATTCCAAAAATATTCCAAAAATTATGTTAAATTCAAAAATTTAAACTTTTTCAAAACTCTAAAAATATTCCGAAAATTCTTACAAAATCAAAAATTAAAACTTTTTTCAAAATTCCAAAAATCTTCCAAAAATTATAATAAAATTTAAAATTTTCATGTCCATCACATTTCAATTTTCATGTCATACAAATAATAAATTTTATTTTTTCTTCACAAAAATTGGGTAAAAAAATAAAAATCGTTAAAATACGAAAATCTTTTTTTTGACAAACTTGACAATAACTTTTTGACAAACTTATAATCCAATAATCTAGTTTTTAGTCTCACATACTAATTCCGACTATCGAGATTTCTTTAAATTTAGGGTTATACTACTCATTATCACTTAAAATGAACATTTTTTAAGCAAAAAATATGCAAATTTCCTTCTTTTGATACACTTGACGATTTTTTTGACACACTTCCGGTACAATTATCGAGCACATCGTCGTTTCGGCCTTCCTAATGAGTATGTATACCTATTTTTAGAAAAAAAAATTTTGAAATCCCTACAGCGGTTTTCGAGATTTCCTCGGTTACAGACATACATTTTTTTCTGCTTTTTTAGAATCAGTAGGTCCTAAAACGTCAAGAAATGCCAAAAAAGTGGGGGTAAGAATTTCACTTTTGGCTCGTGAATTCAATACTTTGGTTTTTTCAAAACCGAAGTAATTGCCATGTTTCTAAATTTTGGTGCTCTTTCAATGACACTCATTTGGGTCGAAAAAGCTGTTGTTCATCCTTCTCCACTCCCATCCTCTAAACACACAAACATAAAATAATTTAAGACTTTGCTATATTACTTCGGTCTGAAAGACCTATTACATTCTTGAGCCAAAAGTGAAATTCTTACCCCCAATTTTTTTGGCATTTCTCGATGTTTTAGGACCTACTGATTCTAAAAAAAACAAAAAAAATGTATGTCTGTCTGCCGTAGGAATTGCACTCCCTTGGTGTTTTATGAATTCCGGGACTACGATTCATAAATTTTAAACCTCGAGATTCCCGAGATCCCGCGGGCGATTGGTATGTGAGACCAAAAACTAGATTATTGCATTATAAGTTTATCAAAAAAATGTCAAGTGTGTCAAAAGAAAGATTTTACTTCGGTTTATTTTTTTTTACCAATTTTTGGAAAAAATAAAATTAATTTTTTGTATGACATGAAATTTTATTATTACATATTATAGAGAATTATGGAATCATTATAAGTTTGATCACCAGAGAAATTAATTGACTAAACCTGAATTTATTAAATGTATGTTTATGTAAATTTTTTGTTTTTACACTTCGCTAGAGTTGTAACCTAATTTTTGGTTTATATACATTAGCGTTGACATTTTTTGGTAGAGTTTATCTAGTCGGCTAGCCCTGATGAGAATGATAAACTTTTTTAAAGTTTAAAATTTTCTCATTGGTTCGAAACTAGATCGCTCTAAAATTGTATGGATTGCAAAAAGTTTCATAATTTGCACCATAATTTTTTAGATTCAGTTCTTATATTATTCTTGATGGGAGATTTTCCATCGGGGTGATGTTATATCACAAATAATTTACTGAATTAATTGTTGATCATGTGTCAATAGACACAAGTGAAGACTAGTCATCTTCCTCTCAGCGATACAAGTTTGTTATTCAATACTAGAATGTCTAGAGTATAACAAAACAGTGATCACCAGAGAAATTAATTGACTAAACCTGAATTTATTAAATGTATGTTTATGTAAATTTTTTGTTTTTACACTTCGCTAGAGTTGTAACCTAATTTTTGGTTTATATACATTAGCGTTGACATTTTTTGGTAGAGTTTATCTAGTCGGCTAGCCCTGATGAGAATGATAAACTTTTTTAAAGTTTAAAATTTTCTCATTGGTTCGAAACTAGATCGCTCTAAAATTGTATGGATTGCAAAAAGTTTCATAATTTGCACCATAATTTTTTAGATTCAGTTCTTACATTATAAGTTTGTCAAAAAAATAATGTCAAGTGTATCAAAAGGATGATTTTCATTTATTTTTTAGAAAATTAGTTATTTGGATGAAATGAAATGTAATGAACATGATATTATTATTATTGAGAATTTTATTGCATTATAAGTTTGCCAAAAAAATATTGTCAATTATGTCAAAAAAGTGATTTCATTTATTTTTTAGCCAAGTTTTTGAAAAAAAAAATTTAGCTGTTTGTATGACGTAAGTAAATGTGACATGGAAATTTTTGAATTTGTTATAGTTTTTGAAATATTTTTGGAATTTTGAAAAAAGTTTGTATTTTTGATTTTGTAATAATTTTTGTAATATTTTTAGAATTTTGGAAAAAGTTTTAATTTTTAATCTTGTTATAAGTTTTGCAATATTTTTAGAATTTTGAAAAAAATAGAATTTTTTAATTTGTGAATTTTATATATATATTTTTAGAATTTTGAAAAAAGTTTCAATTTTTGATTTTGTAAGAATTTTTGGAATATTTTTAGAATTTTGAAAAAATTTTAAAATTTTGATTTTATTATAATTTTTGGAATCTTGAAAAAAGTTTAAATTTTTGATTTTCTTATAATTTTTGCAATATTTTTAGAATTTTGGAAAAAGTTTGAATTTTTAAGATTTTTTGGAATATTATTAGAATTTAGAAAAGGTTTAAATATTTGATTTTATTCGTATTTTAGAAATATTTTTGGAATTTTGAAAAAAGTTTCAATTTTTGATTTTGTTATAATTTTTGCAATATTTTTTGAATTTTGAAAAAGTTTGGTTTTATTTAATTTTTACAATATTTTTGGAATTTTGAAAGAAATATGAATTTGTGATTTTGTAATATTTTCTCGAAATGGAGAGGTTTTTGAGTAATTTTATAAGAATTTGGATTTTTTACTGAAATAATCAAACTGTAATATTAAACCGGAAAACTGAATCTATGACAAAACGGATTACACTTGCAAATCTCTTATTTATGAATTTAAAAAATCTATTAAGAATACCTTTTTGAAAATAATTTAACCGTACAAAAAAATAAATTAACAAAAACTATATAACTCAAATTTAAAGCTTACATTATAAATTATATGTTGCATGTTGATCCACTGTATGATTCTTTCACAGAAACAAATAAATACATAATAATCTTCGCATCATTTTAATAATTTTTGTATCATGCTGTTGTTATTCATATCCACAATGCAAACCAAAATCACCAACAACAAGAATTAAACTATCCTCCTCGCATCGATCGTAAACATTACGAGTTTCAGAGACCACTTCATAAACTGCACCCAAATCTTGAAGTTTAGTCGATGCATCTGGATCATTTGTATTTTTATCCGGATGTAATTCTTTAGCCAAACGTCGAAATGGTTTGTTTATATCATTTCAACTTGCTGATAATCAGAAAAACTTTATTATAATTTAGTTAAAAGTTAATACAATTTTCTTTGAATATTATTGAATTGAAATATGAAACACCATATTAACAAAAACTTTGATTTAAAAAATATCATTATTATTTGATTCAATTTTACATTTAATTTACATTTTTTTTCTTTTTGTGTCAGAACACTCTGATGACAATGTTCACCATTGATTTCCAATTTACATAATATTTTGATTTAAATTTATATACTAATCTTCGATCCAAACAATTTGATCGCTTATATACACATATTATAGGTTTCCTGTTTCCTTCTCCAATTCTACTTTTTTTCAAATTAAACAATCATTTATGCATAACATGTTTTGCAATGTATTATTAATTGAAATTGAGTGGCGTAATTAATCCGTCAACAAAGAAACACAGTAGTACAAACAAATGTCCCTACGCTTATTACAATTGAAGAGAATAAATTAACAAATTATTAGCGAATTTCTTTGAATATGGAGATTAATATAAGATTAAAAATTGAAAATAGTCCGTCGTTACAATTTGCTGATTGTATCATCTTTTCACTAAATTTTGATCTGTTATGATTTTCTGGCAACGTATTGATGTTTCGTGTTAGTTTTGTAATAAATTTCAAAACAGAGATAAAAAAAAACACGTACTTTAACAAAGAGTTATGTGTGATACAAATCGCTGCCCAAAACTAAAAACAATGTCCTCATAAAAGTTTTATGCCGAAAACTATATCAAAATCCTTAACCAAATCCGAAGTCTTGATATCTCAGAGTTTGAGATTTCAGCCCCTCCTCCATATTTTGATTTTGTTATAATTTTTGGTATTTTGAAAAAAGTTTGTATTTTTAATTTTGTAAGAATTTTCGGAATATTTTTAGAGTTTTGAAAAACTTTTAATTCTTGATTTTATTACAAATTTGGAATTTTTAAAAAGTTTGTACTTTGAGTTTGTTATAATTTTTGGAATATTTAAAGAATTTTGAAAAACGATTGAATTTTTAAATTACGAAATTTTGCAATATTTTTAAAATGTTTGATTTTATTATAATTTTTGTGATTTTGAAAAAATTTGTATTTTTGATTTTGTTATAATTTTTGAAATTTTTTAAGAATATTGCAAAAAGTTTCAATTTTTAATTTTGTTATAATTTTTGCAATATCTTTAGAATGTTTAAAAAAATTTCAATCTTGGATTTTGTAATAATTTTTGGAATGTTTTTATAACTTTAAAAAAAGTTTAAATTTTTAATTTTATTTTAATTTCTAGAATATTTTTGAAATTTTGAAAGAAATATAAATTTTTGATTTATAAGTTTTCCAGAATATAATGAATATAAATTAAATATAAATTAAAATAATATTTATCCAATCAATAGATCATAGAATGATCTATTGATTGGATAAATATTATTTTAATAATTTATCAAATAAACTGAAAATAAATTTTTGATTTTGTAATATTTTCTTGGAAGGCTAAATGGAGAGGTTTTTGAGTAGTTTGCTGGGTATGATACACTTTTCACTAAGTTATATTAATTTATGGTCTGTTATAATTTTCCGGCAACGTATTAATATTTCGTGTTTGTTTTGTAATAAGAGATAAACAGAGATAAAAAAAATCTTGTACTTTAACAAAGATTTTATGTTTGATATACATACTAAAAACAATGTCCTCATAAAAGTTTTTTGCCGAAAACTATAATATCAAAATCCTTAACTCAGACCGAAGTCTTGATATTGCTTTTATTTATTTTGGCCCACTATAAATCCACCGAGTTGTAAACAAATTAATATTACCGAAAATTGAAAATAAACAAACAACCAGAAAAATATTATTTAAATGGCAGATACCATCTTCACTATCACTATGAAAATTATTTTGCAGGGAAAAAATTAGATTTGTCAAGAAATATTATTTTAAGATTTTTATTAATTTATAATTCTCATTATTCATATTTCTGTAAAAAAATAAAAGATTTGAGATAATTTACCGTGGTATAGGTAAATTATATAATAGTCTCCCTATTATTAATATAATTAAAATGTGATTGGTCAAGTTGAATGATGTGATGTCATTACATTTTTAATTCAAACTGTCAACCAAAACAACAAAACAAAGTAGCAAGATAAACAGAACTTCACCAAGATAAATAAAGCTTCTACAATATAGTTCCAAGATTTATAAAATAAATAACGAATAAACTTTCAATTCAGTGCTGAATGCTTGCTAGTGCACGAAATTTTAAAATAATATTTATTCTGCGAAATCAATATTTAAGCTTCCACTTGGACATTGGTAAACGTACACCAATTTGGACATGGGCAAACATGATTCCAATAGCTCCTCAAATTTATTCTCTTTATCTTTTATAAACACAAAGTTTTTCAACTTATATATACATTCATAAATTAAAAAAACTTGGTATTGAAAATAAAAATACATTAAAAGACATTTGTTAATCAACATTAAAATTAATTTCTTTATTACCACCACGTCTTTTATCGTAAGCACCAACATATCGATTATTTTCCCTTGCAATCCCTGTTAAAGCTCCAAAACCCGAATCATCGAGTGCTTTCCTTAAAATATGTTGCTTCTTCAACAACCCGTCTATGATTTTATCATCAAAACCGTTTTCATATTCAAGAATCATTGGCACTAATTGATGATGTAATCGAGGCATATCAAGCGCCTTCTCTATCGTTTTATTAAACCATATATGCTGTAAGATTGCGTACGTTGTTGCAGATGTGATCGTTTTACCACCTGCACCACCAATAACTAAAACTACATCATTATTTTTATTTAAAATAATTGTTGGAACCATGGAAGAAAGTGGTCGTTTTCCTGGTTTGATAAAGTTAGTAGGTGCTGTGGGTATCGTACTTGTTGGGGTCAACGGATTATTAAAGTCGTCCATTTCATCGTTTAAAATGATTCCTGTTGATTGACTTCGATACTTGCAACCAAATATACTGTTAATTGTACTTGTAACTGCAATTGCATCACCATTTGGGCCTATTATTGAAATATGTGCCGTTCCTTTATCATCAGGTGTATCGAAAATTGGACCGTAATAATTGTAATCGTTATATGTTTGATCATCATTTATTAATGCTCTAATACTTGATGCATAACCCGAATCTGTAAGATTTTTTAGGAGCTGAAATGTCAAAAAAAATCCGTTAATTTTCAGAAGACATTTTTTACAATGTAGGAGATCGCATCAAACATGTCGGAACGGATCGTCTAGTTGGTGTAAAAATCTGACTGATGTGGCTCTGTTTGTCTGATTTCAGCTTAGAAAACTATAATATGTATAAAGAAACTAGTTCTTCTTATTGCACACACTTCATTTAACTCACGAAGTCACCGATAATTCCTATCAATCAGACAAAACAATAGAAGCAACAAGATGTTTTAAAAATTAAAAACCTTACAATTGCTAAATTGTTTTTAAATGCTCATATAAACAATTAGCAAATAAATTTAAATTAAAGTTGCGCACATAAATCAAAAAAAAATGTATAAACAATTATTTGTTGCCATAAAACGTGATAACTACAGAACGAAGTTTTGCAGATAAGAAACATTTAAATTAATATCTTTAGGCACATATAGATGACTTGACAATCTCAAACCTTATCAATTTGTTTAATAGACAACATAACCTTTCTACTTGGAACACCAAACTATACGAGTAATGTTTGAATAATAACCTCAATTTATTTGAGTTAATAAAACTAAGTACAAGAAGATGCTTTAGACTTTACCACAAATGTTGATGCATTGACTTATTAGGTAAAAACTAATACTTACAGGTTCAAGGCCTGAAATATCTCCAAGCCTCGATCGTAGAGCATATCCAAATTTCATTGATTCCGCAATTCGGTGGTATGTTGTTAACGAAGTGGTTCTATCCTCATATCCACTAATAAGATTTATAATAAATACAACAATATGTCCAGATCCTGGAGCGCCAACCGAAAACAATTTATACTCATCATTAAAAATAGTTGCGGATACAGGTATCTCCCACCTTGGCGTAAAATCTAATAAATCTTGTTTGGTTATTATTCCATTATATTTTCTTATATCATTGACAAAATTTTCAGTCAAAGAACCATTGTATAAGGCATTTGCACCTTCTTTTGCAATTATTTCTAATGTGTTTGCAAGTGCTGGACGTTTAATTATATCTCCTTCTAACCATGGCTTATTAGTATCTGGATTAATATAAATTTCCCTATTTCAATTTGAAAAAAATTATTTGAATAATCACTTGATATTCGTTATTAAATCCTTGTTTACTTACGATAAAGTTACACGTTCCATTATGATAGATTTATATTTTTGCAGACTTTTAGCTAAAAAGTTTGTAACAACATGTCCCTCGCGACATAATTTTATCGACGGTTCAATCAAGGTTGCCCACTCTAGTTTTCCATATTTTTGGTGAAGCTCCCAATATCCTTTCAAATCTCCTGGAATAGCAATGGCTTTGCCACTTAGTGTTGACTCAATTGGATTCGCAACAAACATGCTTTCTGTGGCAGCGGCAGGTGCGGTCTCTCGAGCATTCAATACCTCTACAGTATTTGTTTCTTTTCTAAAGTATGTCATAAAAAAACCTCCACCTAGTCCCATGCTTTGTGGACAGCTAACACCCTCGCAAAATAAAGTTGCAATCGCAACGTCTGCAATTGACCCTTGTTTTTGGAAAATTTGTTTACCAATACCAGCACATTCATATCCATTTGATACTATGGCTGCTTTACCATAAAACGTATCGTTTTTTTCGATATGTTCGTCAGGTTTTTTTCTTAAAACAAGCCATAATACCACGCCTATTATTATGAGTACGATTACACCGGTAAAGGCGACGATTAAAATCCGTTTTTTTGTTAGTTTGGGTAGTCTAAGCAAATTTTCCAAAAAATAAAACATTGTTAAAAGTGTAACATAATCCTATTAAAATGTGTCATTCTGTCAGGTGTGACCGAAAGGTTATTTGTGAGCGTCATAAAAGAAAACACGACTATATAAAATAGTTCAAACTAGGAAATGGTAGCAATTTTAATATTTTCATTTAATTTAAAAAACAGTTTACGCTTTCACTAGAATGAACGTTTTGCGAAACTATAGTGTTTCACCAAAGCCACGAAACAGATGTTAACACGATTTTTAAAATAACAATAAATACCTAGTTTTGATAACCATATCTTAATAATTAATTTTAAATTAAACTGCTAACTTAATTAATAATTTGTTTACTAAACAGTTCATTAAAATAATTATAAAAATATTTTCTTTAACCCAAATTTAAAAAATAAATATATCCACTACGATTATTATGAAGCCGCCCAATAAAATTAAATATATTAATATCGGCTATATTTATTTCCAAAGTACATGTACTGTTTACACGAAAACAAAACTACTAACGTTTTTGTCGCATTGATTACAAGTTCAGGTTCGACAAAGATAACCAAATAAGTAGCATTAATTAATAGATTTTGTTTTTTAGCATTAACCCATTAGCAAAATCATTGTTACCAAAAGACGAAAAAGATAAGTTAAAAAGGAAGTATTGTGATGACACTTGCATAATTTGAAATAATTACTCAAGTGGAGTGAGTTGATGTTGACATCAAACACTACGGAACGTCATATGACATATGATTTATCTTGTGTCTGTGTATATTGTTGATTAAATAATTATTTTGATAAAAATTTAATTACTAAACAATCGAAATTTCGAAATATTTTAATAATAATTAAATTCAATATATTAGATTCAATACATTGAAATAATCGATTGGATATTATGATTTATTGCTGAAATGATAACGACATTTAATATTACAAATTACCTAATACGCGTTTTTGATAATATTTTTTATTAAATATTAGTTATGCTAGACGTAATTTATAGTCGCAAATCTTGGTTGGTCACTTTCTGTAAATTTATTTTCCATAAATGATTGTCAGTATCACCACGATTCTACAATGATGAAGCGATTTCGGTGAAGCTTTGGTATCTAATCTGGGTCTAGATTGAACGGTTGGGCTTTTGGAAGAAATTAAACAAACCGAAAAACTGTTTTTTATATGAAATCTACCTAAAATAATAATTTAATGATTAACATATACAAAAAACTATGAACATCCCTCCCCATCCAAAGGTGCAACTATTTGAAAGAGATTGTTTTCGTGTTTAACCATTGCTATTGAGCTTAAACACTGGTTCTGGTATTTTATTATCCATCCATAATGATTAATAGTAGCATTTTGAATTCCCAGCTTCTTTTTAGTATATTGGTATGTGTATAATTTTATACGTACGTATTGGTACGTATATATTTTGCCATATCCGTCTAATTTCTGGGCTGGAAGTACCCGTTGTTGTTTTATAATTTTTAACCGACTTCCAAAAAGAAGGAGGTTCTGTGTTTCATTGTAGGTTTTTTTTTATTAACCGACTTCCAAAAAGAAGGAGGTTCTGTGTTTCATTGTAGGTTTTTTTTATGTATGTACACCGATTTCTCAAAAACGGCTCGTTCGATTTGGATGATTTAAATTGTGTTCTATTTGCCTTGGGTTTATATCGAGAGGGTCCCATAATTTTTTTTATGATGTGAAAAATACCGTTATTCAGAAAATTGGAAAAAACCATATTTTCGTTGATTTCGTCAAAACATATTATTATGTTTGGGTGTTGTGGGCAGTATTATATTGCTATACTTGTCGAGGTTATCGTAAATAATTTTCTATGACGGGAAATGTGTATGCCGTTTGTGCAAAAAATCATAAAACCATAATTAATAGATTGTCACTGATGAAAGTTTTTCCGGCATTTGAAGTTATTACTTTTAAAACGCTTTCTAGCCGACATTTGCTTTATGACTACACTAAAAATAAAAAAACTTTTTCAAAAAAAATAGAACCGACTTCAGAAAAAACAAAAGAGGCACAAAAAAGTGAAAAATAACTCAATTGTGGCTTTTAGAGACAAAAAAAACGTTACATTTTGATTAATTTAATTATACCTTAAAAGTTACTTACTAAAAAAGTTACTATATTAAAATAGTTACTTTTTATTATAATTATTATAGTTATTATAGTTGTTAAATTAGTCATTATATTTTAAAAGTTATTTGTAGTACAAAACTGTTTGAAGTCGGTGCCACATTGACGAATAACCAACTAATATGTCTCGGGCTTGGCACCGATTTCCAACAGTTTTGTACTACAAATAACTTTTTAAATATAATGACTATTATAACAACTATAATAACGATAATAATTATAATAAAAAGTAACTATTTTAATATAGTAACTTTTTTAGTAAGTAACTTTTAAGGTATAATTAAATTAATCAAAATGTAACGTATTTTTGTCTCTAAAAGCCACAATTGAGTTATTTTTCACTTTTTTGTGCCTCTTTTCATTTTTTACTATTTGTTTTTATTTTCCGATTGCGTACCATTTTTCTACTCATATGACATTTTCTACTCGTATAGTATATATATATATGGATTGGACCCTACCCAAACGTAGCGAAAATTTACCTCCGAAGAATTTGTAGTTGAAATTTTTATGTAAATTTTTATTTTTCTACGAATAGTATTTTAACTGTCTAGTTTTTGATAGTTTGACTCTGATCAGTCATCCAGTAAATTTTTTACTTTGTGGTTAATTATGGAACGACATTTGGTAGAACATAGTTAACCGTGGTTAGCCATAGTTAATTTCGAAACGCACCCCTGAGTCGAGAGTAATTTGTTTAGGTTCTAATGTAAAAACGTATAAACATTTAAAATGACATGTCGACCGATTTTAAGAACCCATAATTTTTTATAATAAAACAACATTTTTATTGCTGTGGAAAATAAAGTGAGAAATTATTGAATTAAACAAGCAAGAAACAAGCAAGAAACGAGCAAGGTCATATGAACCCATTCAGATTTTTTCAACTTGGTAATAGTTATCGAAACAACAATAATTGGGTCAATATCTTCATTTACATAAGAACATATGTAAAGATTTTTTTTATTTTATATAATAAAATTTAAATTTTTTTTTCCACTCTACATCAAAAAAATTCCTAATATAGCTATTTATGTGTAAAGTATGTCTTTTCCGTATGAGAGTGAAATTGTTGCTCGAGGCGTTCGCCGAGAGAAACAATCACTCGAAATTAAAGAAAATGCTTTGTGCCCGAAATGCATACAAGATTTTTTAAACAAGTAAGATTCTGTATTATTTGCATAAATAAAAATGAATATATTTACACAAAATAGTAAAATATTTTTTTAGAAAATTATTTTATCCAAGTAGTTTTTCGAAATAATAACTTTAGGCATTGTTATTTCAATTTTAGGCATTGTTATTTCAATTTTGGCATTGTTATTTCAATAGGAAAAAAAGGTCTGCTGCTTTACGAACAATTTTTGAATCCCAAAAGTGCATTTTACGGTTTACTCGTACAAAAAAATATTTTTGTACGAGTAAACCGTAAAATTCACTTTTGCGATTCAAAAATTGTACATAAAGCAGGCCTTTTTTTCCTATTAAAATAACAATGCTAAAATTGAAATAACAATGCCTAAAGTTATTACATTACTATTATTTCGAAAAACTACTTTGATTAAATAATTTTAGAAAAAATATTTTACTATTTTGTGTAAATATATGTATTTTTATTTATGCAAATAATACAGAATCTTACTGGTACAAAAAATCTTGTATGCAATTCAGGCATAAAGTATCTTTTTTGCTTTCGAGTGAGTGTTACTCTCGGCTAACGCCTCGAGCAACAATTTCAGTCTCAAGCGGAAAAGACATACTTTATGCCCTTAATACATAAATAGCTATTTTGTACGAGCAAACCGTAAAATGCACTTTTAAGATTCAAAAATTGTGGGTAAAGAACACAGTTGAAAAAAACTTGATTATGTAATGCAAATTGCTACACATGTAGGTCCTACGAAAGTCTCCATTATAAAACATTGCAAAGCTTGCTTTGAAGTTAAATTTAATGCTCTTTGCATTAATCTTTAATACAGTACTTGTAATAAAATTTATGGTTCTTTTCATTAAAACATAAAGCTTGTTGTATTAAAAATTTCTATTACATATATTTGCATTAAATAATATCGCAAGGTGTAACATAAGTAATTTTGACATCTTCTAGCTTGCAAAAGGCTACAATCTCCACACGACTTGATGTCGAATACCCATTTATGCAGCTTGACCTTGTCGTCCCCGTCGATAAGGTCATTAAGATCGGCTTCAATTATTAAGATAATGTCGCTTATAATACTTATTAGCCACGTACCGTACAGTTTGAGATTTCGAGTTTTTCTCTGACCAAAAACAATTGTTTTCATGTAAACATCAAAATACATATGATAATATTTATCATATATGTAGTGAACTGTGAATACCTTAAAAAAATTAGTTTGTATTCATTGTATTCATGATTCAATACATAAAACGCAGTGTAGGCGTTTTATTTGTTTACAAAGCATAGGCGTTTTTTCGGAGGAAGACGGTAGTGGTTAATTTCGAAACGCACTCCTGCTTGAAAATTGAAAAATAAAAACATGTTTGTTCATTATATTAATAATGACATAATTGAAAATTATTTCGAATAATTAAGTTGTATATTCGATGGATTGCTAATGTTTATATTTTATTATTTATAAATTATTTTTTTTTTCAATGCCTAGTTTATCTATAAATTGCTCACACTTTTACTATCTAAACATATCTAAACATAAATCATTTTCTTATCAAATACAACTTAAAACTTTAAAGTATACATATGTTACATATCAGACATTTTTTTTTAATTAAACTATTAAGCTTGATAATGGCATAAACCCATAAACGAAATGAAAAGATGATCAGTGGGTCTCTTCACTCCCTAATACCCTTGTGATATACAAAAAAACTATCATTAACCGAGATGATAAACTCGCATGGTATTTCATCTGGTTATAATTATCAAATTGTATGTATAAATTTGTGATTAGCTTTAATTAAATAATGAGAGATAAAATAGAGGAACAAAAACAGGTTTAAAAACCATAATTAAATTAATTAAAATCAAATCGCAATGATTTAAAACTTTATTAAAATTGTTGTAAAGCATAAAATAATTAAATTTAAATAAAAGAAAAATTATTTGTTTAATCACATCTAAGGTATTTTATGTTTTACTGATTTATTATAAGTCGTTTAGACCTTAGTTACCGAAATAATAATGGCATTCTTAATTCCCAAGGTATTCATAATAAACCTAGTTTTCATTATAAATTTTTGTTTTGTTTATTTAGAAACAACATTATTTACATAAAGCCATAGTAACAAATAACAATACCCCAGCAATACAATTTGAAGTGAAAAATAACTGACTTGATCAATTGAAACGCAAAATCATGCTATCAAATACTTGATAAAAAAAAAATGTTTTACTTTAATAAATGTTTTAGGTAGTAAAAAATAAAATTATTTATGTATCACGTAAATTATTAGATGTCAATTACCTTGTGGAACTTACTAACCCTCGGGCCAGAGGCCCTCTGGTAGTAAACGTTTCCCTCGGTTATTAACATCCTTATAATTCCCTTATGTTAGTTATTTATGTAAACTATTTTGTCATTTCGAAGTCAAACATTAATGGTGGTTTGTGAAATCCTGTTGAACCCTTGTTGGCATAGCTAGGCTAGATTAAGGTTATTACAATTGTAGTAAGACTTAAGAGGTCTCGTAGACCGTGAAAGTCTACCAGTTGGTCTTGGATATATAAACACCCAACAAAATCATGTAATAAAAGTACACTTCCCTGACTGTGTAGTCCCTCGCGGATGGTCTACTACTGGCTTTTCTGCATTTTTTGCTCCAAAATAATATCCCACAAAACAGAGACCTCACAACACCATCTCTTTCATTATCCCGAACAATAACGGTCGGTTCTGATATTAACTGGCTTTCTGTTTAACTTTCTTGATTAAAACACAATTGAAGTTCACTGAGAGATTTTTATTCTAATTCCTTTATTTGATTTCACTTTCATACATGGAGCACTTAAATACAATGTTAACAATTTTCTTAATTCAATTCCTATTTTATAGGTATTTCACTACATACTATATTTTTTCTTATTTCTTTTAATTAGATTTGGCTTTAGTAATTATATCATGTAGTAAAAAAAATTGATAGAAGTAACTGATCATTTAACATATCGAACACACTTCAAAACTCTCCACCCAACTCCTCAAATACAACCAACTTGTTCCAACACTTTTCAAACCCCAACTGATTAACTCAACTTCCAACCACCAACTGTCTCTTAAAAAAAACCAATTGAAAAAAAAATTCTCATGACACAAGCCAAAAAGAATATAGTCAGTATAAATTCTTTTGCACAACATTGTTTATTTTGTGATTTTTTCTTTTAATTATTTTTTTAGTTGTTTATAACTAAGCAAAAAAAAACTAGTAGAAAATAGCAAAAGAACTTAATACGGCTTCCGGAAGTTTCATATTTAAGAAATATTTTATAGGAATGGGTTCTTATAACAAGTAGGTTAAGAAGTTGATTGGATATGTTGGAACAGCATACTTGATAAAGGTGGTGAAACATACGTTATCGCCTTAGACATCTCCAAGGCATTCGATCGAGTCTGGCATGCCAACTTAATCAACAAGCTCGTTGCGTACGGTTTTCATCCCAATGTTGTGAAGCTGATTCAAAATTTTCTATCCAACCGATACATTTCGGTAACCTTAGACGGATTTTCTTCTGAGTCTAAACTAATTAACGCTGGTGTACCCCAAGGCTCAGTATTGTCCCCAACCCTATTTTTGATTTATATCAACGAATTGTTGAAAATCACCAGTAACCCAATAAATAGTTTTGCAGATGATAGTACTCTGCACAAGTCGTTCGAGCCCCTTCCTTCAAAAGGTAAAATGCACGAACGAATTAATCCTGCCCGGAGAGACGCTGCCATAAACGTGAACAAAGACCTGAATAAAGTCGCCGACTGGGGTGACCAAAACCTTGTCAATTTCAACTCCACCAAAACACAGCTGTTGATTGTTTCCAGATTAAAGACCGAGTTCCCCAAAGATATTTTATTTAGTATGTGTGATGAACCAATAGGTGAATGTAAAAACATTCGTTTATTGGGTGTCACAGTTTCAAATGACCTACTCTGGAACGATCATGTAATGGCGATGGCAAAAAGGGCGTCTAAAAAACTCGGCCTCCTAAACAGATGCCAAAAATTTTTCACTCCATACCAATTGCTCCATGTTTATAAGTCCTATATTCGTCCCTGTATGGAGTACTGCTGTCAAGTTTGGGGTGCTGCCTCTGTTTCCATCTTGGCCCTCTTGGACTCTGTTCTAAAGCGAGCTATACGAATTGTAGGTGATCGAACTTTGACATCAAAACTTGATTCCCTACAACATCGTCGCACTGTTGCTGACCTCGTTGTTTTTTACAAATATCGTCATCAGCAATGCTCAGATGAAATCAGCGGCATCATGCCTCAAACTTATTCTTACCCCCGTTCCACTCGGCAATCGGCTGCCGCAACCAGTGAAACGGTAAAGATCCCGCGCTGTCATACTGGCAGATCGCAGAGAGACTTCTTTGTCCGAACTGCGTACAAATGGAATAGTTTGCCGGAACACTTAGTCTCAGGTGGCTTCAACCCCCAGATGTTTAAAAAAAGCGTTAATCTACACCTTAGAACGCCAATTGTTGTGGGACCCAGGTCTAGACCTAGGTCTTAAAAGGTATTTATGTGTTGTTGTGACACATATTCTAAACCCTATTACACAACACATTTTATTAAAAAAAAAAAATATGAAGATTTCTATAGTATATTACTATAGGTGATGGAAAATGGAAGCACAACTGACATGTAATATCTTGCCCATTACACAATAACAATAACTTGTAAGTTATTACAATAACTTGTTCTCGAGCCTTTTCTTTATTTAGATTTTCTAGGTATGTATAACTCAGTGGCGAAGCGTCGGTATAGACACACTAGACAGTGTCTACCCAAACATAATATAAATATGAAACTTTATTTTCATATTGTTCGCATAATGTCGACTACTATTCGAATCTACTACTATTCTATTGTCGAATACTATTTTGTCAAACGTTTAAAGAAAATCATTAAGTTTTAATACAATAATTAGAACAATAACAATTCAGCTATGTTCCTGAAACTTTAATACAAACGTTTCCCAGTTTCATGTACAAACAAACAGAAATGTTTTTCTCGAAGTAGACGTTTTAAATTATGACTACTGTAATAAACAATAGCAAAAACAACAAATTTTCAACTTTTGTTCCTTATTGGATAGACAGTTTTGTTTTTGTCTATTTTTGTTTATATATTTTGTTTCCAAATTTGTTGAGAAACATCAGTAGACGTTTCAAATTATAACTACCGTAATAAGCAATAGCAACAACAACATATTTTCAACTTTTGTTCCTTCTTGGATAGACAGTTTTGTTTATGTCTATTTCTGTTTATATATTTTGTTTCCAAATTTTTTGAGAAACGTATTCTGGAAAATATTTTTGACAAAAATTGTATTATTAGTTAGATGTTTCTTGAGCAATTTTTTGTGTGATTCCAGATTCGATTCCACGACTTCTGAATAACAGGAAGGAACAGTTGGAAAATAAATTTGAATCTTTGATTTTTTTTTTTTTTTTAATAAAATGTGTTGTGTAGTAGGAATTACAATATGAATCACATTAACTTTTAAGACCAAGGTTCCACAACAACATACGTTCAAAGGTGTTGATGGACGTAAATCTTTCTTTTCTTGTTTTTTTATATTTTTTGTTAAAGGATGAATAACTAAACAAAAAATCCTATCACTGACAAAATATGACATAGGCCAATATTTTATGATAGAATAGAGAAAATAAAAGTAAATTAAAAAGTAAATAGCAAATTTTTACAAAAATTTGCTGAAACAAAACAAAAATGTAGTTGCGAATAATCCAGCCGGTTGCATATGCCTTGATCCTGTGACGCACCGTCCTTCTTAAAGATTAAAGCCCACACATAGTTTTATGAAGGCTCGTTTCCCTAAGAAAGCAATAGCGTCTCATCATCAAGGATTATTTCACAGCTAAGATTGAGGGTGCTACCGTTGACTGAATACAGTTCATCCGCCACCACCCCTAAGATGTCACCTTGGCTAGTGATATCTCACTGCTATTGCCAGTGGTATGTGATATCTCACGTTAACTCGTATGTCAATAGCAGGGACTGGAGTACGCGGGGTTGTCACACCCGTAGATCAAAAATAAAAAAAAAATTTCAAAACAATAAAAACTGATCCCTCCATGCGAAAAAATTTGGATTAATTTTTGGAATATTTTTAGAATTTTGAAAAAAGTTTCAATCTTTGATTTTGTTATAATTTTTGCAATATTTTTGGCATTTTAGGAAAAGTTTGAATTTTTAATTTTAATTATTGCAATATTTTAAGAGTTCTAGGAAAAGTTTGAATTTTTGATTTTGTTATATTTCTTGCATTAATTTTGGAATTTTGAAAACAGTTTCAATTTTTGATTTTTTAATAATTTTTAGAAAATTTTTGGAATGTTGAAAAAGTTTAAGTTTTGGATTTTATTATAATTTTTGGAATATTTTTGGAATTTTGAAAAAGTTTATTGGTTTTTTCAAACAATTTTGGTGAACATCCCAAATAATTTTGTGTGAATAAACTTTTTAAATTAAATTTATTAGTTGTTATTTATAATTTTTATTTGTATTAGTTTTGGATGCGTTCGGTTCTTAAATTTTCTGTTTTTTTATTATACCAATTACAAAATACAAAATATTTTTTCACCTACATTTTCAAACTTGAACTAATATTTAGATCATGATTTGTGATCCAAAAATAAAGTTGGATCTCAATTTGCATGTAAAATTTAAGCAGATCCGCATCACACGGTTTCATAAAAGGCAGCTAACATCCTTTATCTTTTGTACAAAATATTTTTATTTCAAAATTTTTAAAATTTTAAATTTTAATTTAGATTGAACAATCTTTTTTAAATATTTTGCTTGCGGCGAATAAAAAATATAGTATATGATGCACGGAAGTAAGTCATTTTAAACTTAATGTGGGTGCAAATCTCGGTTGGCGCTTCTACTCGCAAACGGCAAACTCCACATACGTCCAAAAACTTTAGCTTTCTGTCCTTTCATCTTAATGTACTATAATTAGTTTCTACTGGCATATTAAAAAAACTTTTGAATATGTCTATAGTGTCTACCCTAGTTTCAGAACCACACTTCGCCACTGGTATAACTTTTATGATATCAAACAAGTGTTCCCTGTTAACTTAAAGTGATCTGCCTCTGTTAATGCTCATTTGCTTTAAGAAAGTACATAAGTACACTGTTTTTGTGAAGAAACATATTTGATGAAACTGAAAATCAAGAATTTTTTTATAAATTTTTTTGAAAAGTAGACAAATATTTATTAGGCATTAAAATGTAACGCACCTAAAGTTTAAATAAATAATTTGACAAATAAAAAATATTATATCGAAGTCACACACCATCATTTAAAACGACATACACATAATATTGTAAAAAATATTATAGAGTATTCTTTTCGACTGTACTGAACAAATTCGAACACCAAATTATCAAATTTTGTATTCTTTTGGATGGAGTGTAATTATACAAAAAATAAAAATTTTGATAATTCAAATTCGGTGTTGGAACTGTACCGAAATTAGTTCGGTACAGTCAAAAAAATACACTATTAAGGTTGATGTTTTTATTGTTTAACCTCTGATATCTACTGCAGATTTACTTTATATTCCGTACAAGGATTGATCTCAATTTGTGTGTAAAATTAAAAACTACGACAAAGATGTTTGTACAGTGTACGTACACTTTACCCGTGTCATTTAAAATGATAATGTATAGGCCACTTTATTAAAACACAATAAAATACATAAATACAAACATAACCAGAAAACCATTCATAAATAAACAAAACCAATTTTCATTTACGTCTCTCTCCCCTTTTCGTTTTCATTTAATATTTTTCTTCTCACATCATTTACCGTTCTCAAAACAAAGATAACAACAGCAAATTTCCAAAAAAGTGGGGAATTCATCATTGTACATTGAATGAAGTTTGTTTTTAGTTTTTACTCAATTGGGAAATTTTTTTGAGTATGCTTTCATTCTCAGTTTAGACATTTTTATTCATTGATCATTAGTGTCATTTTTTTCTCAATTCTCAGAAGTCAGTATTAAACTAGTAAGCAATAAGCTTAGGTCAATGAGCTAGTGACAGTGGTGAAGAACAAGTCATTTACATTCGATTTTGTGTTAATTAAACAAAATTAACTGATCAAACTTTACTGTTGTGTTAAATTGGATTTTAATTCATTAGCCTTTAACAAAATAAAAGCATTCTTGATTTAATTTAGAGGTAATGATGTTTTTATTAAGTTTTTTAGAGAGAAATTATAAATTGTTTCTTGTCTACAAGGAATTAACAATAATTATCAAATGAAACCCATAGTAGTAGTGCAAGGTGGCGCTGGTGATATACCTGATGAACGAGATGAAGGAAAACATAGAGGTGCAATAACAGCTGTGAAAATAGGCTACAAAACGTTGATTAAAACAAACAGTGTCTTAGATGCTGTAGAAGCTGCTGTGAAATCAATGGAATTAGATGATTATTTTAACTGTGGGTATGGTTCAGTGCTTACAACCGAAGGTACAGTAGAACTAGAGGCTAGCATCATGGATGGGAAAAACTTAAACGGAGGGTGTGTATCATTAATGAAAGACATAAAACATCCGATATCCCTAGCTCGTAAAGTAATGGAAAATACTCCACACACATTTTTAGCGGGAGACGGGGCTACGAAACTAGCAAGGCAATTCGAGTTTGATATACTGCCACCAGACGCTTTAGTGACTGGTTATGCACGAGAAGCCTTAAAGGAATGGTATGATATTGAAAAGAATTGTGGAATGGCATTTGCTCGAACTGAAATTGGGAAAAATTATGGTACAAGCCCTGCTATCGGTGAAGTGGGAACCGTTGGTGCAGTTGCAATTGATACGGAAGGCAATATCGCTGTAGCAACATCAACGGGTGGCATCACAGGAAAACTACCAGGTCGTGTTGGCGATACCCCTCTGTTAGGTTCTGGAACATACGCAGATAATCGTTTTGGTGGAACTTCAACTACAGGACATGGTGAAACTATTATGAAATTTAATTTAGCGCATAATATTTTACAACGCATCCATCATTTAAAAGAAGATGCTCAAACAGCAACTAAATCATCTGTTATCGAAATGACGGAACAGCTTATAGGTACTGGTGGTGCAATTACTATTGATGCTAATGGAAAAATTGGTATTTATTTTTCTTCACAAAAAATGTCTTGGGCATATGAAATAGATCACATTATACACTATGGCATTAGACAAGGAGACGATTTTGTAATAAATGATTAGTTTTGTTTTTTTAACATTGAATTCTAACATTGTATTAATTATGTTTTCTTTAAGTTAATACATATAATGGTTTATTTACTTGCTGATTACTAAATGAAAATGCTGTTGTTTATTTTTTTTTTCGAAAATTCCGTAGCACAAAATAAACAATGATCAGTGACCGAAAAGAAGATCTAACTAAATTTGAATTTTTGTTAGATACCGATAATCCGTCTTAGTGAATTTATTATCGCATTAGCCCACTGTTTTTTGCTTAAAATACAAATAATTCAGAATCCTATGACAAATTAAATTTAGTCAAGCAAAAAATTATATGTGTGTCATTGAACTACGATATTGAAACTATGAATGTTGTATTGTACATTAAAGAAAGAAAAGTATTAACAGATAAGAAAAATATTAAGGAGAAATACGATTGTGTTTCTGTTTATCTATACATATTTAAATTTATTATCTGACCAAATAGACATTGTTGCTTTATCGTTTCCATATCGAAATCCACGATAAACAATTTTACATTGGCTTCCTTAAGTTGGGTTTTTAAATGCGAACTGTGGACAATGAATGTTGTTTTTAACCAATAAAAAATAAGCATTTTGTGGTGAATATAAAATTGTCTTCATTTATCTTCTATTATGCAACTATCTGATAACAATCTATACGTTAATATGGTAACGGACTTCATTCAATAAAATCTTCTATCGAAAATTTCTGCTGTCCTTCAATATTTTCAATGGAATTTTATTTTGCCGTTATAAAATTTCTTACAAAAAATTGAAGAATTTTATTTTACTGGATAGCCCCCATTATCATCTCTCAATGTTGCTTACATCCTAAAACAAAATCAAATAAAAGATGTAAACCTAAAGTATAAACCACATAGCAAAGCCAATAATTCGCAACTAAATAACATCAACACGGTCATTTTCAAAATTTTGTCAGAGACAATTTTTAAATTAAGCAACATTGCTATTAAAACTATGTTTTGTTTAGATAGTAAGAAAATTAAAATCTTCTGTGAAAATGAAAATTTACATATATAGTAATGATAGGAAAAATAAGATAAGCCGCTTGATGGTTATAAAATTAAGTTGTAGTATAAAGTTAACTATATTTACATGTCTTTACATAGATATCGTAAATCATAAGAATTGTGTTATACACAATTCATAAATGAAAAAGACACATAACTGTTACTTCAGAACTACTAATTTATTCTACTATCCGTTGGTCAATATGAAAATCAAATCAGTATTTTTCAATGTGAAACATTTTTTATGGTCTAATTGGAATAAATATTTTCGGTATTTGAATAAGTATTTATAGACTCATATAATTTTGGTCTTTGGAAAATTGCTTCTGTGGCAATAACTTCCCATATATTTGAAATAGTAATTATAATAACTCCTGCTTTTAAAAATCAAAGAGAAAAGTTGCCTGGAAAAACGATGATTGAAATAAAACTTTTAAATATTCATTCATTCGTTTTTCATTTTTTAATCAATGTCAATTGTTGAAAAAACATTAAAAATAAAAAATTATCGCCGTTAAATGTTAAGAATCTAAAAATGTTAAATTTCTTATTAAGTCGTTTTAAATAGTTTTCAATTACTTCATGTAAATTTTATTAAATGTTAATACATTTTATTTTGGATTGAAAATAATAATTATATTAGTTTTGACACGTCACATAATTGTTATTTTAAATAAGTGAAATTTCTCATTGTTGTTTTAACATATTCTTTAACATTATAAGAGACTATTTTAAGTCAAGTTCCAGAATCATTATATTATATAATTGCAAAGAAATAATAAGGAATAATATTGATTATAAGCCATAAATGTACTTGTGTTAATATATGCCGTATCTACTCCACTTATTCAGCAATATAAAATAATAAATAACAAATATTAACAAGAATGCAAGTTTTATTCATTACGTGTATTAATCAGCAACATCATCGAAGACAGTTTGATATATTGGATGATTTAAAGAATTGAATCAATAAAATATCACGCATTGCAATCTGCTTTCCTGTGGTCAATACTCAACTCAAATTAAAATAATAGTACTAATTCAAGAACGTCGTTAACAACAACAATATCTCATCATCTGGATAACTCTAACCAAAATTGGCATCTGGATACCTCCTGCTACCAAAATTGGTGACCCCGACGTGATTAAAATCAGGAGTTGAATAAGTAATTTTTGTTTTATTGATGTAAACATTTTTTTTTGAAATTATAATATAAAAATTTTTCTTATATTCACTTACAATTCGTTTTGTTAAAAAAAATTTTTTTTTTGTTTTTGTTACTTTTTCGGTTGGTTATCGTGAACCAACACGCCTTGGAATTTTTATTGGCTGCAACATTCTTCTACCTCGTTGCCGTCCTCCTTGCCCACTTCAGTAATGTCTGCGAGCGACCCACTCAATTTAATTGAACTTGATCAGGAACAAGCTGCTCAGACCTTCACGGTAACACAAGAGCAGCTTGACAAGATGTTAGATGAACGGATGGAAGCTGCATTTGCCAGAATTCAGCTCCATCAATCATCTGTTTCTTCTTCTACACCTTCCTCTTCAAAACCGCCACCTGCAAGTTCAAATGAAATACTTTCTCCAACATCCGCTCCCCAAATTAACGCAATTACCCCAAAAGTCCCTCCCATTTGGTCTGATAAACCAGAACTTTGGTTTATCATGCTTGAGGGCCAATTCTCTCTGGGCAACATTAAGTCCCAGCAAGCCAAGTATGGTTATGTACTTGGTGTCATAACGCCGTCTCTTGCTACGCTGGTAAGAGACATTATTTCTCAACCAGACACGGTTAATCCTTATGATAAGCTAAAAGAAGCTCTTTTAGACCGCTTATCAAGCAGCACTTCTGATCGCTTGCGCAACGTGCTCCGCGGTATGGAACTTGGGGATAAAAAGCCCTCACAATTTCTTCGGGATTTAACTGCTGAATCCCAAGGTTTAGTATCTGAAAAGATGTTGAAAATTCTTTGGGAGGATAAACTCCCACAGGCTGTGCGTACCGCTATCGCAGTAGTCAAGGCTGACTTGTCAAAGACTGCTGAGATAGCTGACAGAATTTTGGCCACTTTGGTTGGTCCAACACTAAGTGCGGTAGATACTCCTGCCGCTCCTTCTTCTTCCTCCAGTGAGGACAAGGTCTGGGCTCTGCGATATCAAGAATTGCAGACCCAACACGCACAGCTGCTGAATGCCTTGCAGCAAAAATCTTTTTCTCGACCTTTCCCTCGTAGTCGTAGTAGATCCAAGGATCGAAACGACTACAACAATTTTCGGCATAATCGCTCCAATTGCCCTAATCAATCTTCCGCGCGACCTCGTTCCAAGTCGCGCATTCAAATGTTCGATGATATTTGTTATTACCATCACACTTACGGGGATAACGCACGCAAATGTGACCCCGATTGCAAATTATTTTGCCCAAAATTTTCATCTCCAAAAAACTTTTAAGCTCATCACATGAGGCGGCGTGTGATGATAGCTTCTCTAAACTACGTCTCTTGATATTTGATATCAACTCCCGTCGACAATTCTTAGTTGACACAGGTGCTGAAGTGTCAGTTCTCCCCGCAACTACAGAAGAAAAACTCTCGAAGAAATCAGCTTTCACTCTATACGCTGCTAACGCCACTCCTGTTAGTACATATGGTAACAAAACTCTTACTCTAAACATTGGTCTCAGACGTGTGTTCTGTCAGACCTTTGTTATCGCCAATGTTACCATCCCTATTCTTGGAGCTGATTTCTTGAACAAGTATGGTCTCCTAGTGGATATTAAAAATCGACGCCTCGTCGATCCACTAACATCCTTGTTCACTCTCGCCAAAATCTCCACTTCTCCAACGCTCTCGCTAACAACCATCAATAATGATACGGTTGATATTCAAATTAGAAATATCCTTAATGATTTTAAGGGTATCACTTCTCCTCATGACCTAGCTAAGCCGGTCAAACATAACGTGACTCATGTCATTGAGACTCACGGTCCTCCCGTCGCTTGTAAGTACCGACGATTAGCTCCTGACAAATTGGCCATCGCAAAGACGGAATTCGACATTATGTTGTCGCAAGGCATTTGCCGACCGTCAAAAAGCCCTTGGTCCTCTCCTCTCCACCTCGCCAAAAAGAAGAACGGCGAGTGGAGACCTTGCGGTGACTACCGCTCTCTTAACAATGTCACTATTCCTGATAATTATCCTATTCCACATATTCAGGATTTTTCGCATCAACTTCATGGATGCAAATTTTTCTCCACTATCGATCTTGTCCGCGCATATCATCAAATTCCTATTGATGAGCGCGATATTGCAAAAACTGCAATTTCAACTCCGTTCGGACTCTTCGAATTCGTTCGAATGACTTTCGGATTGCGAAACTCTGCGCAATCCTTCCAACGGTTTATGCATTCTCTTCTCCGAGACCTAAATTTCTGTTTCATCTACATAGATGACCTCCTTATTGCTTCTGAAACCTTTGAGGAACACCTCAAACATCTTAGGACTGTTTTTGAGCGTCTTTCCGACGCTGGTCTCATTATCAACGTTGATAAATGCAACTTTGCTAAAACCAACGTTGACTTTCTCGGACATTCTATTGATTCATCTGGAATCAAACCTACTCCTGAACGTGTCGATGCTATCAATCGTTTCGAACGTCCTGAAACAGTTATGCAACTCCGTCGTTTTCTCGGAATGATTAACTTCTACCGCCGATTCATTCCTCACGCTGGTGGCAATCAAGCTATCCTCAACGATTTCCTTAAAGGTTCCAAAAAGAATGACAAACGTGTCATTCAATGGTCCGAAGACGCCATTCAAGCCTTCGACTTATGCAAGCGGCAACTCAGTGAGGCAACAACTCTTTCTCACCCCTTACACTCTGCCCAACTTGCCGTAATGGTCGACGCTTCAGATAAGGCAATTGGCGCTGTTGTCCAACAAAAAATTAACGACTGTTGGACACCACTTAGTTTCTTCTCTGTGCGACTCGATGAAACGCAACAGAAATACAGCGCTTATGATCGCGAACTCCTTGCAGCTTACTCTGCAATTAAACACTTTCGTTATCTCCTTGAAGGTAGAACCTTCACACTCTTTACCGATCATAAGCCACTCATTTACGCTTTGTCGCAGAACCCTGCCAAAGCTAGTCCTCGCCAATTCCGCCATTTAGATTTCATCAGTCAATTCACGACTGATATTCGCCACATTTCTGGAATTGATAATGTAGTTGCCGATACACTTTCTCGTGTCGAGCAAATATCAATTCCAGAAAACATTAACTACGATGAAATTGCTGACGCTCAGTTCAACGATAACGAACTAAAGGAATTAGTGGACACTAGTCCCACACTTCAATTCCGATCCTTTCCAGTATCGTTTGGCAATTCTAATGCCAAAACTATTTTATGTGATACCTCTTCTGGTAATCCACGACCTTTTATTCCAAAGCAATTTCGTCAATCTGTTTTCAATAGTCTCCACAATTTATCTCACCCAGGAGTCCACAGTTCTGTCAAACTCCTTACTGAAAAAGTCATTTGGCCATCCATTAAAAGGGATGTACGACAAATGGCTCAGAACTGCCTGGCTTGCCAAAAGGCAAAAGTTTCTCGCCATACTCAATCTCCTTTAGGTAACTATCCTTCCACTTCTCAAAGATTTTCCGAGATTCACATGGACATTATTGGTCCACTTCCTACCTCTGAGGACAAACGCTATTGTGTCACTATTATTGACCGCTATACTCGCTGGCCTGAAGCCATTCCTATCTCGGATATCACAGCTGAAACGGTAGCATCAGCTCTCTACTCCAATTGGATTTCTCGTTTCGGAGTACCTTCAGTAATCGTCACTGATCAGGGCTCCCAATTCGAATCCAATCTCTTTAACGAGTTGTCAAAATTAATCGGTTTCGAACGCAAACGAACTACAAGTTACAATCCTAAATGTAACGGCCTCATCGAACGTTGGCACCGAACTCTAAAATCCGCAATAATGGCCTACGACAGGACGGACTGGACGCGAATATTACCATCAATACTACTTGGTTTACGAACCACTTTCCGTGAAGATTTTCAATCTTCATCGGCTGAGCTCGTCTATGGTACTAACATTCGTCTTCCTGGTGAATTCTTTACCGAAAACTCCACTTCTACTCCTCAATCTGACTTCGTTTCTCAATTGAAACAACATTTCAACCACCTTCGTCCCTCTATTGCGTCAAGACACACTTCTCCTAATGTTTTCGTCTCCAAAAATCTCCAGTCTTGTTCGCATGTCTTCTTACGTACTGACTTAGTACGTAAATCTCTTCAACCTCCATACGAAGGTCCTTTCCAAGTCATCAGTCGCGATGATAAAAATTTCGTTATTGACCGTAAAGGTCAACATATTCGAGTTTCCATCGACAGATTAAAACCTTGCTTTAGGGAACAATCTGAAGATGACTTAACTCAAAACTCACCTACTTTGAGTACTGATCTCAGTCGCGCAGACGAAACTTCGTCTTCTACAGATAAAGTCCATTCTACTCTTCCGGACACATCCTCGTCTTTCCCTTCTACCTCTGAAGATGCGAGGAAACGCGACGCTAAAGCGAATGTTTCAACTAAGAAGGTCAGATTTAATCTTATTCCTCAAACACAATTATTCCACCCTGCATCTACAATTACGCGAGCAGGGAGAACCACTCGTACCCCTGCTCGTTTCCTTCGTGCTGTAGCACAATAATTTCTATATCGTCCCATCTTCGATGGCACTAGGGGGGGAGTGTTGTGGCAATAACTTCCCATATATTTGAAATAGTAATTATAATAACTCCTGCTTTTAAAAATCAAAGAGAAAAGTTGCCTGGAAAAACGATGATTGAAATAAAACTTTTAAATATTCATTCATTCGTTTTTCATTTTTTAATCAATGTCAATTGTTGAAAAAACATTAAAAATAAAAAATTATCGCCGTTAAATGTTAAGAATCTAAAAATGTTAAATTTCTTATTAAGTCGTTTTAAATAGTTTTCAATTACTTCATGTAAATTTTATTAAATGTTAATACATTTTATTTTGGATTGAAAATAATAATTATATTAGTTTTGACACGTCACATAATTGTTATTTTAAATAAGTGAAATTTCTCATTGTTGTTTTAACATATTCTTTAACATTATAAGAGACTATTTTAAGTCAAGTTCCAGAATCATTATATTATATAATTGCAAAGAAATAATAAGGAATAATATTGATTATAAGCCATAAATGTACTTGTGTTAATATATGCCGTATCTACTCCACTTATTCAGCAATATAAAATAATAAATAACAAATATTAACAAGAATGCAAGTTTTATTCATTACGTGTATTAATCAGCAACATCATCGAAGACAGTTTGATATATTGGATGATTTAAAGAATTGAATCAATAAAATATCACGCATTGCAATCTGCTTTCCTGTGGTCAATACTCAACTCAAATTAAAATAATAGTACTAATTCAAGAACGTCGTTAACAACAACAATATCTCATCATCTGGATAACTCTAACCAAAATTGGCATCTGGATACCTCCTGCTACCAAACTTCGAATTGTGATGAGACGAAATGATTATAACGAGTTTTTTCTAGTTCTAGTATCTCTTGTAGAATCGTAGGTTTTCTTATAAACAGTAAGTTTTCTTATAAAAAAAAATCGAAATTGAAAGAACTGGTGTGGTTGTTTCACTTAATGTGCTCTCACTTAAGAGAAAAAGTATGGGTGTATGATTCTTCCTCTTTGGAAAAAGATAACTGCGGGGCAATCTTGCAAATGATTTTTTGGACTTGTGGATAAGGCTGAAGTTATTCTTTGTGCACTGAAAAAAAAATATGTTTTATTTTCAATCGAAATGCGGAATTGTCTAAAAATCGTCGATAGAGCGAATATGGTAAATCGAACCCCGAAGTTGATTCAACAACTTTGCAGGTATTGAACCGTGTAGCTGAGGCAAATGCACGTTATGTTTATGTGAAAATTAAATTTAGTTCAACAAATTCATATCAGTATTATTTTATTATTTTTAGTACTGTTTATAAACATTAAACTATTTTTTCTATATTTCGATCACTATTATGTAAAAACTGATTTTTTTTTATAAAAATTAAAAATATTAAATAATTTTGGAAATTGCGATAAATATTTGTACAACTTAAATAATTTTTTTTAAAATAAAAAGTGATGTGTTATAGGGTTTACAATATGTGCCACAACACATAAATACCTTTCAAGACCTAGGTCCCACAACAACTTGCGCTCTAAGGTGTTGATGAACGCTTTTTTTAAACCTCTGCGGATTGAAACCACCTGAGGCTATGGATGCCGACAAACTATTCCATTTGTATGCAGTTCGGACAAAGAAGTCTTTCTGCGATCTGCCAGTATGACAGCGCGGAATCTCGACCGTTTGACTGGTTGCGCTAGCCGATTGTCGAGTGAGACGGGGGTAAGAATAAGTTTGAGGCATTATGCTGCTGATTTCATCTGAGCATTGTTGATGACGAAATTTGTAAAAAACAACGAGGTCAGCAACAGTGCGACGATGTTGTAGGAAATCAAGTTTTGATGTCAAATCCCGATCACCCACAATTCGTATAGACCGCTTTTGAACAGAGTCCAAGAGGGCCAAGATGGAAACAGAAGCAGCACCCCAAACTTGACAACAGTGCTCCATACAGGGACGAATATAGGACTTATAAATATGGAGCAATTGGTATGGAGTGAAAATTTTTTTGCATTTGTTTAGGAGGCCGAGATATTTTGATAATTAAAATAATATTAAACCAGAACGATGTGAAGCCGAGAAACAAAACTATCGAAAGCTATGAGAAATATCACTGCTATCACTGAATATAACAAAAAATCACAAAAAAAGAAAAACAGAGAGATCCTGAGCACAAATTAGTTAAGGAAAGCCTGAATACAGTCAGGGCGTGATCACGTGCTGGCCAGTCTGGAAAGGGCAATCTGATGTGGGCTTGTTCCTGATTTACAATAGCCTTTTTGAGTTAACGTTATTTTTATATCAGGCCCTGATTTGGTATTTCGTATTTGATCCCAAGCTGAAATTTCATTTGGTTAAAATTCACAGTCGAAATTCCATTTTAGAAATATATTTTTAAGACCTTAAAGTAAACCATTTAACTATTTATATTTTTATTTATTGCCATTAACTCCATTCACTATACACTATTTAAACTCAGATAACTATTTAAACTTATGGTGCGTTTGAAAACCTTACATCTAGATAAAATAATATATCGAGAATTTTTTGATGTTCGAAAACCTATATTTAAAGAAAATTTTAAAGACTAACCAAATGTTAAATGTGTCAAATTTATGTCAAACCATCCGGTATAACACACTCAAATTATTAGTTGTGGCTGTTTTCCTCCTTTTAAGAGAATGTAACTATCTAAAAAGATGTCAGATTTGGTTTTCAAACGCACCATTAGAAACATATTGAACCTCAACTTATTGAGAGTGACATTCAATGTTAAATATGTTGATTCAATTAATAAAAAAAAGTTAATCCCGTTCGTGTCTGTGTTCGTGTGTGTGTCTGTCTATCTCAAAGAATTAAGTAAATAGATGAAATGAAACTACTGTGTATATACTGTTACGTTTTTCTAACTTACTTCGAATTGGCCTAACTCACAATTCGATAAACGCAATTCCGAATCTCTTCCGAGTTCGATCACTGATTAGTTACCAAAAACACCAGGCTTTATTAAGTATTCAACACCTTAATTGTTCCACAACAACAGGAAAACAATACAGCAAACAATATTCCTAACTAGAATATTCTTAAACTCCAACGGTTTATGGTAGAAATTTCCAGTAACACAACGTTCAAAATAATACACAAATTATTTCTACTCAATAACACTTATAACTTTATTCACAATAACTAATTTAAAAATCACTTTTATAATTTTAACTTTACTATCGCAGGTTTAAAATAAAACTAATTATTAATCTACAAGAGGCAATCGCTTTTATACAATTCTGCTTAAGTTCTAGAAAATTCGAGGTATCTTTTAAAAACCTTGAGAAAATAGTTGAATATTCGATTACTTTACAGTTTACGTTATGCTGATTTGATTCATAAAATCATGCAAATTTATTTATTTTGTCGACCCAAGTTCCACGGAGCACAACAACAACACTATTCATTTCATTAATTTGTTGTAGTATTTTCTTGATTTGATTTTCCTGGAAGTGACCGTAATCGTCTAGATTTTTCTGTAAACATCTAGATTTTTCTGTAATCGTAACAATACCAAAGAATTAAGAGAATAGAGGAAGTGAAATTGATGTTAAAATTTGAAATACTTTTTGCACACCAATAAATTGTTACTAACACACATGAATTTTAGTAGAGGCGCCATAAATATTTCTATTACTCCATTGAATTCCAAATTTAAGCGTATTTTTGCCCTTAAAATTAATATAAAAAAAAGAGACGCCATTACATAGAAAAACAACATAAAAAAAATTTGACAGTAAAATATTTTATTATTGTTTACATTGATTGTAAATTTTATTTTTTTCTCGAAAATATTTAAAAAACTTAAAACTTGTTAATCGAAAAGTAAATTATAATATCAATATTAGTTACCTATGATAAGAAATCTCATCTTGTATATGTTTTCGGTAATTTTTACACGTCATTATCACACACTTCATATTTAATGTTTTATTCAAAATTTTCACTTAATATATTTAATTTTTCTTTAAAATTATTTTTAAATTATAATAAAATCAACAGTATTTTTTATATTTATTATAAGTCGTCAAAATACCACCGCGATAAATAATAAAAACAATTTTATTAAAACCAAATTATAAACAAACCAAACAATGTTTACAATATTTTTTTTTTGACAGTAGAAAATGGACGAATGAGGATAAATAAGAGAGGAGAAGAGAGAAAAACTACTTCAAATATTTTTGTGTGTATATAAAAAAACAAAAAAATTTTGAAATCCTTCCAGCGGTTTTCTAGATTTCGTAGGTAATGACCGACGGCCGGCCGGCCGGCAGACAGACATACATTTTTTTGCTTTTTTAGAATCAGTAGGTCCTAAAACGTCGAGAAATGCCAAAAAAAGTGGGAGTAAGAATTTCACTTTTGGCTCATGAATGTAATACTTAGGTCTTTCAGACCGAAGTAATTTCCATAAAAAATTATGTCTAACTGATTGAGAAATTCAACTTAAGTAAGATAACTGATGATGAAGTTTCAACTTAGAAATATCATCGCATTGTTGGCGTAGTGGTTAAACGTGTCTTCCAAAGGAATTGAACTCGCTCTGGCACTGATGAGGTTACGAGTTCGAATCTTAACCGAAACACCTTAAAGAGAAAAACAGAGTTTTTTCTGAGATACTTCCAACCATGCCTTTGAATTGGAAAAATTCAAATTAATTCTTTAGTTACTTGAGTTTAATTGCTCACAAAAATCCCGGATAAACAATTGTTTTCCTTCAAATTCAAAAATAATTTGTAAATCAAATAAATTTGTGGTTCTTGCAAATAATTTTTTTTGTAGTTTACAATATTTTTGGTATACTTACAAAACATTTTGTGAGTTGTATATTTATAAAAATTTGTAAAATTTATTTAGTTTTTTTTTTGAGTGTTGAGTCCATATATTTGGTACTAACACAGGTAGCTTAGACCAATAAATGCTATGTGGCATTGATTGTCAGATCAATTGTGCCGCGAGATAAGGCGGGTCAAAAGGTGTGTGTCTGTATGTGTCTGTGTCCTGTATGTAGACACAATATCTCAGATACTACTGATCCCAACTGACTGACACTACTGACCTATTCATCCCAAATTTGGTACAATATCCCAAAGAGAAATTTGTCAGGGCGTAAATAAGATCCTGATCAGATTTGCCCTAGTCCGGATCAGGCATTGGTACGGCAGCCTGATTGGGCCCTGATCATGAATGATCTGATGTTTTGTTTCTCCCTATCAGGTCCTGTTTGGGATTACCGGATCAGGCCCTGATTGGGATATTCGAACCAGACCCTGACAAATATTTATATACATAAATTAATTAAAATAAAATAAAAAAAATTGCAATGGAAAAAATTAAAACACATACCACCTTAATCACTTATTAAGCCAAGAAGCGATAACTAAAACCTACATGAAGCGATAACTAAAATCTATCTGAGTTTAAATAGTGTATAATGAATGTGGAGTTAATGACAATAAATCTATATATATATAAAACACAAAAAATGAAAAAGCGTAGCCATACCATAGAAAAGACGACTGAAGAGTCGGGAAAAAACGGTAGGGAAAAAATAAAAATAAAAAACGAAACAAACGAAATTTATTAAATTTCTATTTAGTATTTTATATTTTCTCTTCAAATTTCAATTTAGTTTATGCTTCGCTTTCGGAGTGGATAGACGTATTATTTTTCTTTGTTTTTAAACATTATTATTATTATTATTATTTTTCTTTGATTTTCTTTGATTTAATTATTATTTTTCTTTGTTTTTAAATATTTTTTATTGATTAGAAATTAAAGAAACAATTCATAAAATTGATTTGTTCTTTCTTTGCAAAACAAGATAAGCAGGCAGACCTTCAATCAATTTGTCAATCAATTGAAAACGAAAATAAACGAAATAAAATTTAGGGGATTTTTACACTAAATTTTATTTCGTTTATTTTCGTTTTCGAATTGATTGACAAATTGATTGTAGGTCTGTAGCCTGCTATAGAGAAATATTTCATAATATACCCCCTAGTAAAAATATAAATAGTTAAATGGTTTAAGGTCTTAGAATTTAAATCCATTTTAATAATTATTTACAATTGTAAGTGTTTTCACTAACAATAGTAGATTATACACCAAGGCAGAAAAGTGCATGTTTTTCTCCCGAGGTTTGCTTGAAGTTCGAGGGCGAAGCCTGAGGGTAACATATCACTGAGGAAGATGACATGCCCTCTCCCGAGGTGTATTATTGTATATAATATTTTTTGCACGACCACAATATAATTATGATATTAAAATTTAAATTCTAATCATTTACAGAAAACAAAAATTATAAATTTAAATTTTCATCGTAGTAGGCGGGTTTCATATATATATTCGTTTTAATTTATCGTAAATGTTTCTGTTTCCATGAAAACTATCATTGTTGTCATGGTTTGTTATTTTTTTATTCCCTTGGTAGTAAAAGATACAATCAATCGATACAGATACAACTCGTGCAATAACAATTTTTTACACGAGTTATATATAAAGTTCAATTCCGCTCCCTCATTTGCGGGAACGGATTGCATCTTTTACTCCCTAGGGCGTAAAAAATAACAAACTAAGACAACCATGAAAGTTTTCATGACAACAGAAATTTTTTACGCTAAATTCAAACAAATTTGTATAAAAACCGCCTACTATGATGAACATCAAAAATTATAATTTTCGTTCTCTTTAAATGATTATATTTAGTTTTTAATATCATAATTATATTTATTATAGTCGTGCAAAAAATAGTATATACACCTCGGGAGAGGGCATGTTGTTGTTGTTGTTGTAGCGACGAGTTGTGGTGCTATTCTTCCGGCTCCAAGTCCAGATTCAGGAACTCTGCTACTGCTCTTGGGCGGTACCACAGATCTTCCTTCGTCTCTGGACAATTGAAAAGGTGGTTAGCATCATGTGGCGTGCCCTCACATATGGGACACTTGTCAACAATTTCATGGTCAATTCTACTCATGTAGTTATTTAAGATGCGTGACCAACCGGATCTTAACTGCGCTAGGATGGTTCTGGTGCTGCGTGGCAGTTTTACCTCTTCAGCAGCGACTTGTGGTGGTTTGCTATTAAGAACTCGATTCGGGGCGTAGTTCTTTATTGTGTCTTCAACGGTTTTGGTATGTATATTTTTCAACCCCCTCTTATACGTAGGCTCGTTGATGTTATTTATGTCTTCATTGCTTCTAACATCTTGTAGGGAGAGGGCATGTCATCTTCTTCAGTGATATGTAGCCCTCAAGCTTCGCCCTCGGGCTCCAAACACACCTCGGGAGAAAAACATGCATTTCTCTCCCTTGGTGTATAATCTACTATTATTCATAAAGTTTATAAGAATAAAATAAAGATGTTCATTTAAAATCCAGTCGAAGTCTTTTCATTAATAATAATAGAGCTTCAGAGTTACAACAATTTCTAATACATACTTCTGTTTTGAAATGAAAAATTCATGATTTAGGTTGAAGTTAATTTCTTTCAGTCTTAACTTCAATCAACTTCTGCTATATTGTATGAAACACTTTATATTTTAAATAAACCTCATTCTGTTGTCAAGAAAATGTTCACTTGTAGTTATTCCAATCACCGTGAAATTGTTTGAAAGTATTTTTTCTTTATTTGAGTACTGCTAACCTCGATAGGTTGACATTGCTTTAATTTTTTTCCTGTGTACTTTTGATTTACCTTCCTTAAACTTTCAAATGTCCACTTTCGTCGGTCATCTTCCAAAAAGTTATTGGTTTGTAGAATATATAGTTTTTTACCTTGAAATTGTCGTTTCGATATCGGTTACTAAAATATATTGGACTCTGTGGATTCTGGTTCTCGATATTGGTCCGATTCTACATCTCTGGCCGTCCAAAGATTCATTAAAATCATTCCCAATTAAAGAGCTGTCTTGATTACTATATTTACTGAAAACGTTGAACATTTACGATAGACAGAATTTTATCCAACTACTAAAACACAAAATACTTTACTTACAGTCGCGATGTTAAAATTTTTCTTTTTTCATTAAGGTTGGACTTTATCATTTTAGCATATCATTTTCTTAGTGACATTTAAGCTATTATTCTTCATCATACTTCATCCAACTACTAACCACAAAATGCTGTACTTACAACCGCGACGTTAAACTATTTCTTTTTTATTGAGATTAGTTTCACTTTATCTCATTTTAGTATAGCACTATTTTTAAAGTAAAATTTAAGTACTTAGTCGAGCAATTTCAGTCAATCTGCAAAATCTCTTGTATAATAAGGTTGTGTTCTGTTTTTGTTACTTTTTCTGATATTTTGAAAAATGTCACTTCAAAACGTTTTTTGGTTTTGCTATATTTTTGTACTGGTAAGAATTAACATTATTTGTTTAATCATTTGATCAGACTTCTTTTCGATCCAACAGATGACTGTATGGGTTAACTCAATGGAACCGATAGTAATAGTTCAAGGTGGAGCTGGGGATATTCCTGACGAAAGAACTGACGGCAAAAATCGAGGAGTGATAAAGGCTGTAAAGGTGGGCTATAAGACATTAAATGAAACCAATAGTGTATTAGATGCTGTAGAAGCGGCAGTAAAATCAATGGAACTCGATAACTATTTTAACTGTGGCTATGGTTCGGTACTGACAAGTGATAATACAGTCGAAATGGATGCAAGTATTATGGAAGGAAGAAACTTATTGAGTGGTTGTGTTTCAATTGTAAAAGACATTCAGCATCCGATTACACTAGCACGACGTGTAATGGAAAATACTGCTCATACATTTTTAGCGGGATACGGTGCTATGAAGTTAGCAAAAGATTTAGATTTTAACATGCTTCCAGAAGGAGCTTTAGCAACTGATTATGCTCGGGATGCTTTAGAAGAATTTATGGAAAATAAAAAACATAATGGAAAACTATATGCTCGTACCGGACTGGACAAGAGCTATGGAGAAGTGGGAACTGTTGGTGCTGTTGCAATAGATTCTCAAGGTAATATCGCTGTAGCAACATCAACGGGTGGAGCGACTGGAAAACTACCAGGTCGCATTGGAGATACACCGATTTTAGGTTCCGGGACATATGCAAATAATCGTTATGGGGGTGTTTCAACTACAGGACATGGTGAAACTATTATGAAATTTAATTTAGCACACGATATTATACAACGAATTAATTATTTAAAAGAAGATGCTCAAACAGCAACTAAAGCATCTGTTACCGAAATGACGGATAGACTGATGGGAACTGGAGGTGCAATTACAATCGATGCTAATGGGAAAATAGGCATCTACTTCTCATCACGAAAAATGTCTTGGGCTTATAGAAAAGGAAAATGTATACATTATGGCATAAAACGTGACGAAGATATTTCAATTTGTGAATAAATTTGTGTAACAAAAAAGGGGTTACTTTTATAAAAATATAGCTTAATTTAAAAACATATTCATTTAAAAAATCAAATTTGAAGTTCAATATAATTTTTTTAAGTTAATGCAAAAGACATTGAAAATAGAATTATATTACGTTAAATTTGTTTTATGATAGGTAATTTTAAATGCAAGTGACATTTTTGCATTATATTAAATGATACGAACAAATAAAAATGCGAGATGTTTGGAGCTAACAATTTTTGTTGATAGTTATTTCTTTTTTAATAAACATTAGTGTGACAACTGCATGCGTACTGCAGTTCCTGCTATTCACATATGAGTTAACGGGAGATATCACATACCACTGGCAATAGCAGTGAGATATTATACTACACAAGATGAAATCTTAGGGGTAATGCAGGATGATCTCTATAGTAAATCAACGGTAGCCCTCTCAATCTTTAATCACTGAGGAATTCAGTGCGTCAATGATCAATAAATATGCTACTAGCTGAATTATTGGCAACAAAAATTTAGCTAAAAAAAATTGCGTCCTTCAACATTACAAAAATCGGTTTTTACTTTACTGTCGAAAGAATCGACTGTTGTCACAGGTTGTAAGAGAAAATTAATCTTTTAAGACGAATTGATGAATATATGAAAATATGAGTATAGAGTAGCCAAATAAAGCAAGGAACATTTTTATTAAAAATGACAAAAATAAATTGAAATTCTGCAACTATTAAAAAAAATTGCTTGTTTTTCTTGTATGTTTCCCGCATGGAGGGATCAGTTTTATTGGTTCGTAAATTTTTTTAAATTTTTGATCTACTAGTTTGACACCCCGCGTATTGCAGTCCCTACTAAAAGGCATATGAGTTAAAGTTAGATATCACATACCACTGGCAATAGCGGTGAGATATCACTAGCCAACGCGATATCTTAAGGGTGATGGCGGATGAATTTTATTCAGTCAACGGTAGCACCCCCTAATCTTAGCTGTGCAATATTCCTTGATGATGAGATATCATTGCTTGCTCAATGAACAGTCTTCATATAACCCAATATCTGAGCTTTAATTATTGAGGAAGACAGTGCGTCACAGGACAGGAAATGTGTCATTAGGTTGTGTCATTATTGGCAACCCCATTTTAGTTTTCTTTCTGCAAATTTTTAAAACAATGTTTAATGTTTAATCAAATTTTTAAAACGATGTTTTTCTTTTGTTTTTTACATATTTTTGTTTTCTCTATCCTATTATGAAATATTGGCTTATGTCATATTTTATATGTAGTGATAGGTTTTATTATATTTTATCCATTCTTTAACAAAATTTATAAAAAAAAGAAAAAAAAATATTTGCGTCCATGTTGTTGTGGACGTTGAACTTGGTCTTTAAAGGGTTTTTATGTGTTGTTGTGACACATATTGTAATTCTTACTACACAACACATTTTATTAAAAAAAAAATATTATTAAACAAAAAAAAAACCTCTCCAACTTATGAATGACAGAAGCTAACAAATTTATATTTAACCTTCTTACTAATAGTAAATTATTGTCGGATTTGTCAGAATCCATATTATGTTTCGATGATTCTTCAGGTAAAGGTGTATGTTAGAATCGTTAGAATTGCCTCAAATCGAATCATTCCATTCCAGTTTCCACCACACCTATTTGTATTTCTAAACTGAGATCCAAACACATATTTAGGAAATGGTATCGATTCAGCTAAAAACGTCATTACCATTGGAATGAAGTCTGAGTTAATTTTATTTAACATGTATATAATTGTTATAAGTAAATGTTTCTTCTATTTTGTGGTTATTCAAACTACCTAAAAATCGATGTTCAAGTATATTGGATAGGTAATGAGGTGTATCTAAAGCCATGTCTCTTGTTCGATAAAAACGTGTTTTAACTCCAAAAGGTTGCTCTAGTTTAAGATCGAGTTCCAGTTTATACAAAATTGCAACTACAACGGTCAACCGCAATAGTGATTTTACTTCTTTAAGATCTGTCTACAGACTGCTATTGGCTCTAGGTAACTAAGCTTATGTTTAGCATTCATTACAATATTTATGTCATTTATAATTTTAGTTATGTCCAGGCTCTATGTCATATTTGTGGTCTTGGCATAGCTTCCAAGAATGACTTGATAACATCAGTCATCTTGTTCCAATGAACTTCATGGGGTGAAATAATTTCCGAGTGTTTCCTTTGCAAGGGGAGCTGGTAAATGTTTATTTCGAAATAAACAGCGTTGCTTTCTTGCTTAGGGATAGCAATATTAGTATTTTCCGACTCTTTTGCTTCATGTCCCATGGGTGTCTCTTCATCATTTGATTGATTTGCTGGACATTTAACAAAATGATCATGCCGACGTGTTGGTTATGCCTATGTAGCATTTTTTTCTACATTTTTTTCATCCCGTTTTCCAAAGTTTCCAATCTTTTTAATCTCTTCAAAATGTTTCCAAATAGTCAGCTTACGTTTTGACATTTTATTATAATTATAACAATAAACAACAAACTAACGATATACTATTAACAACTCCAAACAATGCTAACTCAAATTTTAAATCGACAAACTCGGAAACTCCTGAAGAAATAATGAAATAACTTGCATTCGATTTTAGGTGCGTTCGATTTGACTGATACAACTGAAAAAACAACAACAATTACATTTAATTTTTCAGTTGCTTCAGTTATTTCAGTCAAATCGAACACGGCTTTTGTTTCTAAAATAAACCGAAACAAATTCGAGGTATCACCTGAACAAAAACGTTGTTCCATGATGGGCACGGGTTTTGCAGGCAGCCTTGCCACCGTTAACAGTTTTTTCAACTGTAAGGAAGGAATAATTAATTACGCATTATTTTTTTTATAAATATTAGGATATATATCAGGGAATAAATATCGTGATATAAATCAATGATATATCTGATTTATAGCATGCCAACCTTGCCAATAGGCCTAAGGTGACCAGATTATTTTCAAACCAAAAAATGACAGTTTTTGTCAACATATAACTAACCTCCCACCCCCCTCTTTACCCCCTTCAACATCCTAGTAAAATAAAAATTCCATAGAAAATTAAAATAAAATTTATTCAAAAATTATTAATTTTACTTATTAAAATATTGAAAATGATTTATATCGCAAAAAAGGACATATTTTCTTATTCATTCATATATTTGGATGACTAATGGACTTCTTTCAATAGGGTTTCATTGGACTCTCTTATAAAATTTCTGGGCTTGATTTTTTTCGTTTATTAAAATAAACTGAGACTGACTTGTCTCAACACATTTAATAGAAATTTGAGTCTTTTTAATTGTCCGTATATCATTACAAATACTTAATAAATAAAAATACTCTTTCTACCGATGCGTTTGGTCCTGGGTAGACCAAAAAGGAATTCTAATAAGTTTTGAAATTTAGGATATAAGCAATGCATTATCAAAATGATTGAATATTTTGACCTATCATTGGTCTAATCAAATTGTTTTCATTCACCATTGACAGCTTTTGATAATCATTAATTCATAAGTATCCGATATGATAAAAAGATGACAAAGATGCTCATTTTGGGGATATTACTTTTTCTTAGGCCCCAAGAATTTTTTTTTATTTGATAGAGAATCACTCACTGAAGCGAATAAAACCAAAACGAGTTGTATCGGAGCCCCGGGGTCCAAGATACAGGCCTTTGAAAAAAGCAAAATCCATACAAAATTGCACTGGTTTTGACAAAATTTTTTTATTTTTTACTTATATTTGCTTTATTCCCTATGTGCTTATAAGATAAACGATCAAAACTGTCCCTTTTACAAAATTTTCTTAATTTACGATAAAAATAATAAAAAAAAAATCCACTCGCGCCTAAGTTAAAGTAATCTTGCCTGAAATGGTCATAACGTGGGCCCCTAAGGTTATAATTATTTTTTTTTAAGTTATTCATGTTGATTCTTTAAAATTATATATCAAAAATAACATTACCTAAACGTCATTTGGATTGCAACATTCGGTAAAAAAGTGTACTTTTATACGATATTTTTTTTTCAAAGGCCTATATCTTGGTCCCCGGGACTGATTTTCAAAAAATTTGTTTTGTAATATGCTTATAAAAGTGCCCTAAAATAAAAAAAAAAAATTGGCCGGGGCCTAAGATAAAGTAATCTTGCCGTCATTTTTGTAAAAGATGACGAAAAGATGCCAATCGTTCATCTTCAAAAGATGACGTCTGGTCCCCCTTACTGAATAGCGTATACGATTTTACCGCATCCAACAGATAGAATGTCACTAGCGAACGCATGCACGCACGTATAATTTAAGGCTTTTTGATTTTATTATTGATTGGAGTTTAAAATGTAATTTAGCTTATTGATTCCACATACCTGTTTTAATGTTTTTAACACAGGGCAATTTTCCATGTGCTATAGCATCATTACATTTAGCGAATTTACAAGCTACTAGTCAGCCAATTTACTAGCTGCCAGTAAGCTCGTCTAGTGTAATTATGTTCAATAGCTATGTTAAGACTGAAAATCACATACAACAGAAACAGAATTCCATACAAATGTAATCGATGCTTAAAAAACTTATGTTTTAATTCTTATATTTTGTTGAACTATGTTATCACAAACTATGTTATCACCAACTATGTTATTACCAAATAAATATAATGAAATGATATTTATAGAAGTATCTAATTTTCGTGTTAAACTTGTTTACCTTTGATTTGTGTTAAGTGGAGTATATTGATATTCTGATGAACACAAGTAATTATTCTTGAACTCCTTAAGTTTTTGTAACATTTTTCAGTATAAAATAACTTTGTTTTTTTATCCACTTTTAAATGCCACTTTACAATTAAAAACAAAATTACAAGTGAGTAGTAGTACTGTCAGTTTCAGTAATTAACTTGTATTTTGTTTAGATCTTTGAGACTTCAGTTAGAATTTGTTGAAAATGTTAATTGATGGGTGACTGTTTTATTAGGGTTTCAATACTTATACATATGTTAATACATATAAACAAGCACACACACGCAAGAACAGATGTTTAAACATTTATAATAAAAAGTTTCCAATTTGTTATTTATACAAATTTTTATATTTTGCACATTTGTTTCTTTATCACATATAAATTATCTCATTTATAAATTAATTTAAGTAATAAATTCACTGTTTTATAATTTATTTTGTTTTGTTCTAGCTTGTTTTCATTTGTTTACAACACAATATTATTATTTATATCAATTTGAGATTCATGCGCTGTTGTCTCACCATAACAATGTTTTGATTTAGGATCACGATATTTATTTTCATGTTGAACCGAATGTGAATCTGTACGACATTTGGCCAAACACAGTTCAAAATGATCTTTTACTGAAGCAAAAATGGCCATTTGACGGCCTGTTGCTTTTTCTATAATTTTTTCTAATAGCCCTTTCTAAAAATATAAATTCAATTTCTAACTGCAATCATATTTTTTTATATATTTTTATACTTACTTTATCGGGATGCAAACAACATGATACACAATATTCATAAATAGCACAACACCCATTCTCATTGCATGTTTTACATTTATATTGTTTTGTTGATTTTATCTCAGTATTACAACATCCAGTCCATAATAATTCTGAACGGGAGCATACAAAACCACGATCATCAACAATTAAAGCTTTACCTTGTATTGAGTTACGGCAATTAATTGATAAATCATTTGTTGAGTTGATTTCAGTTTTCGTTTGCCATATCAAAGGTTGATGTCTCTTAATTTCATATTCGTTTAACTCTGATGAATCAAATGATATCGGTCCACCCTTAAGATTAAATTAAAATATACACTAGGTTATCACTTATTTTAGTATAAAAAACCATTAAATTCTTACATTTCCAATTACATTAATTAAAAAATAAGTTAATGATAATAAAAATATTAAGGCCAGAACTAATCGTCGTCTAATAAAACGTAAAATTGCAGCATACCACATTGTTTAATATTAATATATATAACTAATTTTCTTTTACATTTTATTTATGAAGATTAAATACTTAAAACTCTTATAATATTAATTTTAAACTACATTTATTATTATTTTTGTTTAATCTGATTTGAAAAGTGTTGTCATAGTTGAATTTTTGTTAGGACTAGACTATCAACTACATTGGACAAATATTTCCTATCATGTTTTAATCAAATATTTAAGCGTGGCTTACACGACACAATGCGAGCTACTGGCGTGCCAGTAGCTCGCCTCAAAAATATCGATAATAGCTACTTGCCAGTTGCATGCGAGTTGATTTTTTGTTGTTTTTATTTTTAAAAATATTTGAAAGATGAATAACCGAAATAAGGTTAATGTTTGGCGTTTTATAACATCTGTTATTTAAAAAATCAAATAATTTATTAAATTTATTAAAAAAAATAAATTAAATAAATAGATTACTCATAATAAATTTAAAAATATTTTGTAAAAAACAATAAACCAATAATAATCTGAGAAAAAATTTAACTATACTACGATATTTTTTATTTTAATTAATTTTTTAGTTCACAGTTCGCATGTTAAAGTTGTGTTTTAATATGCGAACTGTGGACTGCGGACTAAATTTCATTTGCAAGTTTTTTGTAACGGTCACATAGTTTGAAATTCGGTTTCTGTTTCTGTTTCCGTTGTATGTGAATGCCCGGCTTAACAGCAAACATAAAAATTAAAAAAATTTTCAACTAATGTCAAATTTTGTTTTTACAAATATCACTTTCACCAAAAACTTTGTTCTGTCAAATATTTGTGAGTTCGCACAAAGCAAGAAAAGATAAAATAAAACAATTTCTCGGACTTTCGTCCTCGGATGTGGTGAATATAAAATATCTCATTCCTAATTGGTTAATAGTACCGTCCACAGCAGTTCGCATGTTAAAATCCAGCTTGAAGCTGGTTTTAACAAGCAAACTGTTGGCTGCGAAATTTTTATTAACCAATCAAAGAAGAGAATTTTATATTCGCCACAAAATTATTATTTGTGATTGCGCCCCCTACCCATTATATTATGGCTATTATATTATGAAATACTCCTATTTAATTTGTTTAATATTTATTATAAAAAACTAAAAAATAATCAAATGGGGACCAAGGTAAAATTGAAAGTTTGATCCCTTGTAACTTTTGACCCCTCATTTCCGCAATTTTTTTTTTCGTAATTATAATTCAGAGATCTGCCTAATCTTTCTATTTATCTAAAAAAAAAATCGCTATTTAGAAAAGAGGGATAAAATAGGATTGTACCGAAAATAAGACTAATGCAGAATACCTTAAAAATAATAATCGAATACCTTAAAATACACTATTCTATTTCTTTGCATATGGCAATGTTCATTGGTTTTTGCATATGTGGCGAGAAACAATTTAATGCGCCATGAATAATCAGGGTTTTGATATTGTACACGTTCGTCCATATTCAGCATTCGTTCATATTCAAATCTTTCCATCCGTCAAAATTGCTAACCAAGAAAAACGAAGATTGTTTTGAATAATTGAATACAATAATCAAAGAAAACAAAATGAAAAGTGTATTAATGGTAGCTGAAAAACCCTCGTTGGCAGCATCCTTATCTGAAATTTTAAGCAATAAATCAAATTCATCAAGAAAAGGTGATATTTCAAAAATTTTAATGTTGGAATCGAAATTTTTCGAATAACTAAAATTATATTATTTATTTTTGTAATCGTTTTAGCTTTTAATAATGCTTGTTCAGTACATGAGTGGATTGGAACATTTAAAAATGAAAAAGTAAAATTTAAAATGACATCAGTGTGTGGGCATGTAATGGGGTTAGATTTTGTTGGTAAAACTACAAAAACTATTACACCTAGAAATAAATGATAACCAATTATTTGTATATTCAAGGTAAATATAATTCTTGGGTAAGTGTAGACCCAATTGAGCTATTTTCATGTTTAACAGAAAAAAAGGAAGCTGTCCCCAAAATTAAAATTCCATTATTGTTAGCTCAAGAAGCTAAAGGCTGTTCCTATTTAGTATTATGGCTCGATTGTGATAAAGAAGGAGAAAATATATGTTTCGAAGTTATGAACGCTGTGTCAGGATCAATTCAAAATGTTTTTTCAGATGCCGTTACTTATCGCGCCAAATTTTCAGCAATTACAGATAAAGATATTAAATATGCTATGCAAAATCTAATACGACCAAATGAAAATGAAGCAAAATGTGTTGATGCACGACAAGAATTGGATTTACGTGTTGGTTGTGCCTTTACCCGATTTCAAACAAAATTTTTCCAAGGTCGATATGGTAACTTAGATTGTACGCTCGTTTCATTTGGTCCATGTCAAACACCAACATTAGGTTTTTGCGTTCAACGTCAAGATGAGATACAAACTTTTAAACCTGAAAGTTTTTGGCATATACAAGTATTAGCGGGCAATCCAGAGTTCGTTTTGGAATGGGCGAGAGGAAGAGTTTTTAAACGCGAGATAGCGATGATGTTCCTTAATAATATAAAGAAACATAAGGAAGCTTTGTAAGTGTGCGAGCATTTTGTGAATTTTAATTAAGTGACTTCATGTGCTATATTTTTCGGTTAATTTCAGAGTAGAAAGCGTCGTATCTAAAGATTCGGCACGAACTCGACCATTAGCATTAAACACAGTTGAGTTAATGAGAGCTGCGTCACAACGATTAGGGATTGGTCCTCACACTGCTATGCAAATGGCAGAAAAGTTATATATTCAAGGTTATATAAGTTATCCGCGTACTGAAACAACTACATATCCAGCTAATTTCGATTTGATGTAATTTAATCTGATAAATATGTATCAATACTGTGCTACAATTTTAAGTTTATTTTAGGGGAGTGTGTAAAATTTTGGAAAGGTGCCCAGAATTAGGTTCAGAAGCTAAAGATATTGGAAATGATTTTAATAATCCACGTAAAGGTGTTGATTGTGGAGACCATCCACCGATTACTCCAATGAAATTAGCTTGTAAGTATACCAGTTGATGTGAAATGACTAGAAAAGACATAATCTTTAATCATTTTTAGATCGAAACGAATTAGAATCCAATGCTTGGAGAATTTATGAATACATTTGCCGCCATTTTCTAGCAACCGTTTCAAAGGATTTGAAATTTAAATCGACAACAGCTAAAATTAAAATAGATTTAGAAACATTTTCATGTACGACAAATCTACTAATTGATCCAGGTTATACGAAAGTAATGACTTGGTCTGCATTTGGGCAGAACGATCGTCCGTTACCTTTTGTTGCCAATTCGATGATCAAATTAAATGATATTAAATTATGTGAGGGACAAACTTCGCCTCCAGATTATCTAACTGAAGCCGAGTTGATTACGTTGATGGAAGAACATGGTATTGGAACGGATGCTTCAATACCGGTTCATATCAATAATATATGTCAAAGAAATTATGTTACCGTTGCTACAGGAAGAAAATTAATTCCAACTACTTTGGGAACCGTTTTGGTACATGGTTATCAAAAGGTATACCTTAAGCCGGGCATTCACATACAACAGAAACCTATTCAAAATTCAAAACTCTATTTTTAAAATTCAAAATAATAATTAATATTATGAGACTGTTTCTGGTTATGTGATAGTTTCTGGAACAGAAACAATTAAATTTTAATTGTTTCTGTTTCAGACAAAACAGACGAATTTTCAGTGTTTCTGTTTCAGTTACTGTCAAATCTGTATGAAATTCTGTATCTGTTGTATGTGAATGCCCGGCTTTACCAATCAATATATTTTCGTTTCTACTAATCTATAATAATAATTTTGTTTTCTAGATTGATCCTGAACTTGTACTGCCAACAATGAGAAATGCTGTGGAGAAGCAATTAAATAGAATAGCGCGTGGTGAAGGAGATTTCAAATCAATCTTAAACAATGCTGTTGAAATGTACCGTTGGAAATTTTCTTATTTTGTTAATAATATCGAGGCAATGGATAGTTTGTTTGAGTCTTCGTTTCAATTACTAGCTGACTCTGGCAAAGCATTTAGTCGATGTGGCAAATGTCGTCGATATATGAAATATATCGAAAGTCCACCAATCCGCTTGTGTTGCACTCAGTGTGGAGACACCTATAACTTACCAAATGGAGTTGTTAAGAGTTATAAAGAGCTTAAGTGTCCTTTGGATAATTTTGAACTTTTGTCTTTTTCTAATGGAACAAATGGAAAATCGTTTTCATTGTGTCCTTATTGTTATAATTATTCACCGTTTCCGTAATTATGATTAAATATTTTACACGTTTTTTTTATTTCAATTTCTTTTTTATCTCTATAGTGAAATGCCCAAATTATCTGGCTGTAATTCATGTACTCATCCAACGTGTCCACATTCATTAAATAATTTAGGAGTTTCCAATTGTGTTGAATGTGATCGTGGAGTTTTGGTTCTTGATTGTACCACATCAACAAAAAAATGGAAATTAGGATGCAATACTTGTGATGTTATAATCAAATTATTTAAAGATGCATTAAAAGTTGAAATTGATGCAAATTGTTGTGATGAATGCGGTGCACAACTCTTGACAGTTTCATATAAAAGTGATAATAATAAATTTAGAGATGGGAAAACAGAGAAAACAGGCTGTATATTTTGCTTTGCTGATTTTATTCCTTTAATTGAAAAACATAAAGCAATTGCGAGTAATTTAGCATCACATCAATCGGCTGGTCGAGGTGGACGTGGTGGGGTTAGAGGACGAGGTCGTGGTGGTGGAGATAATCAACGTGGAGGTAGAGGTGTTGATAAAATGGCACAACTAGCTGCATTTTTTATTTAACACAAAATCAGTTGTGTTTTGTTGATTCTTTTTCTAATTTTTTAAAAATTAACATTTTGTATACGTATGAAACGTAAATATAAATTTAAGTTGATTGTAATAATATTTAAATTTAACTGATATTATTTAATTTATAACTGGAATACTAAAGTTTAAAAAACTAATGAATTTACTTTATTGTTTCTTTTTTATTTTTATGTATTTCTCTACAGTACAAGTGGTTTCATGCAGTGGAATGTAGACAGTTGTATTGCAAATAATTATTACTCTATTGTCATGTGAAACCTTTCAAAGATCAGAGTTATTTCCAAAAACGAAGAAATGCTTGATCGTTGTTTTCGTAATCAAAAAACACAAGTTACTTAATGGCCCTCCGATTTTGATCGATTATGATCAATGTTGATCTACGGGTCTGACTACCCTGCGTACTCCAGTCCCTGCCATTGACATATGAGTTAGCGTGAGATATCACATACCACTGGCAATGACAGGAGATGTCATTAGCCAAGATGATATCTTAGGGTGCTGGCGGACGAACTTTAATTAGTCAACGGCAGCACTTCCAGTCTTAGCTGGGCAGCGTTCCGTAGCGGTACCGCTCATTAGCTCTTCCGAGGAATCGGACCAACACGTAGTTATGTGTGGGCTTTGTGCCTCGATTGAGGTGGTGGGCGGTGCGTCTGGGGTGCGCTGCATCAGCTGGATTATTGGCATTTAGTTTTGTTTTGTTTTCTGCAAATTTCTCACAATTTGTTTTTCACTTATTACTTTGTTATTATTTCTTCATCTTATCATGAAATATTGGCATATGTCATATTTTGTAGTATGATAGGATTTTTTACTTAGTTATGCATTTTAATAATAAAACATAAAAAAATAAAATAAACATTTTGATATATAATGGCAGTACAACCGAAAAAAATTAAGTCTGCAAGTGGTAAAGCAAATTTGCGCAATCCACCCGCCCATAAAGCGGCACTTATTAAATCATTGTTAAAAGTATTTCACAATTATAAAATTTGAATTTTTGCTTGGACTGATGCTACCATCGTTTTACACTGGCTATCTGATTATCCAAGACGATGGAAGACGTATATAGCCAATCGAACATCTGAGATTTTGGATATTCTACCACAACAGAATTGGGGTCATGTGAGATCTGCTGACAATCCAGCTGATCACGCCTCCAGAGGAGTTTTACCAAGTGAACTACGTAATTTACATCAGTGGTGGTTCGGTCCTTCCTGGCTTGTAAAATCTCCAGAACATTGGCCAAATATTGAACTGTCCAGTAACACCAACATGGATTTCAAAATCCATCTTCTATCCAAAGTCTACGAGCAGACGATATTAATACACATATTTCAAAATTTCTGGAAGAAAATCATCTGATATTCGACAGCCAATACGGTTTTCGAAACAAAAGATCAACTACCGATCTATTAAACTATGTAGTGCATTGTTGGAACAGCATACTTGATAAAGGTGGTGAAACATACGTTATCGCTTTAGACATCTCCAAGGCATTCGATCGAGTCTGGCATGCCAACTTAATCAACAAGCTCGTTGCGTACGGTTTTCATCCCAATGTTGTGAAGCTGATTCAAAATTTTTTATCCAACCGATACATTTCGGTAACCTTAGACGGATTTTCTTCTGAGTCTAAACTAATTAACGCTGGTGTACCCCAAGGCTCAGTATTGTCCCCAACCCTATTTTTGATTTATATCAACGAATTGTTGAAAATCACCAGTAACACAATAAATAGTTTTGCAGATGATAGTACTCTGCACAAGTCGTTCGAGCCCCTTCCTTCAAAAGGTAAAATACACGAACGAATTAATCCTGCCCGGAGAGACGCTGCCATAAACTTGAACAAAGACCTGAATAAAGTCGCCGACTGGGGTGACCAAAACCTTGTCAATTTCAACTCCACCAAAACACAGCTGTTGATTGTTTCCAGATTAAAGACCGAGTTCCCCAAAGATATTTTATTTAGTATGTGTGATGAACCAATAGGTGAATGTAAAAGCATTCGTTTATTGGGTGTCACAGTTTCAAATGACCTACTCTGGAACGATCATGTAATGGCGATGGCAAAAAGCGCGTCTAAAAAACTCGGCCTCCTAAATAGAAGCAAAAAATTTTTCACTCCATACCAATTGCTCCATGTTTATAAGTCCTATATTCGTCCCTGTATGGAGTACTGCTGTCAAGTTTGGGGTGTTGCCTCTCTTTCCATCTTGGCCCTCTTGGACTCTGTTCAAAAGCGAGCTATACGAATTGTGGGTGATCGAACTTTGACATCAAAACTTGATTCCCTACAACATCGTCGCACTGTTGCTGACCTCGTTGTTTTTTACAAATATCGTCATCAGCAGGGCTCAGATGAAATCAGCGGCATCATGCCTCAAACTTATTCTTACCCCCGTTCCACTCGGCAATCGGCTGCCGCAACCAGTGAAACGGTAAAGATCCCGCGCTGTCATACTGGCAGATCGCAGAAAGACTTCTTTGTCCGAACTGCGTACAAATGGAATAGTTTGCCGGAACACTTAGTCTCAGGTGGCTTCAACCCACAGATGTTTAAAAAAAGCGTTAATCTACACCTTAGAACGCCAGTTGTTGTGGGACCCAGGTCTAGACCTAGGTCTTAAAAGGTATTTATGTGTTGTTGTGACACATATTCTAAACCCTATTACACAACACATTTTATTAAAAAAAAAAAATGGTTTTGAAATCATCTAAATTATGAATATAACAGTCAGATAATTATTAATTAATTCTTAAATTATCTCCGTACTTACTGCAATGTCTAAAGGATAAGGCTGATACGGATCGTGTAGCGTTCTGTTTTGGCGAAGCTATGGAGTGGATTTCCTTAAAAGTAGAAATCAATCATGCTGAGATTGTAATAAAGGAAGAATCTTGAATAAAACAATACAGATCTGGTGATCCTGTCTGACAATGCCAATAGTCAAGATGGACGGTTTCAATACATCTTTTCCTCATTCTCTTTACATCTTAATAACCTTATCGGTACTATGAACCATGGGGACCACCTCACAGAAATTGCAAGCCCGACTACCAAGAATTCTTCATCAAGGGGAATTTTAACGCTCACTCACTCGCTCACAGGCGTTTACAAAACTAACTTAAAAGTATCTACCCATAACTGCACTATCTAGAAAAATACCATTCATCATAACCGTAGCTTGCGAAATGAATAATGGAAAATAAAACTTTGAAAATGTTCGCAAGGCAGGTTGGAAAATGTGTCTAAACGGAACATAGATTTGCATCAGAATTACTAGGGTGATTACTAAGGAACTTCAAATATGTACCAGCTAAAATCGTATTGGTACACAAAAAAGTTTAAATTATGGAGCTCTTTCTTGTCGATTACAAAACTACTTAATGAACATTAAAGGAATGGCATGAAGGGAGGAGCAATGCTTCCAACAATGTTCTAAAATGTCTGTGGAGAAAGATAAAAAAACTGACCAAGTCAAATAAACGTGAAAACACGATAATCATCTTGTTGATTGTCATCGCAGATTATGGCCCATCATAATCGATTTATGACCTCGGTCTTAAGCTTAGGAAATGAAATCAATTATTCGGTATCCAATTACATTGTTGAATGTTAATGTTACAGCTAGGAGCTTCAAATACCATTCGCAGAGTCAGCATCACAAGGTCTTCACAAAAGAAGAACAATGCTATGTGTAAAGCATTCGACACTGTTAACGTTACGCACAAGTACGTCGTTAGACATAAAAGTTAGATTAGCAACTACCTTCGCAACAGGCAGAATTTTGTTGAAAACCAAAATTAAATCGATTTATACGAAAATGAAACATGGGATACACCAGGGGCGACAAATTGAACATACTTTTAAACTGTGACAACTATACTATGGATTTAATTATTTGTGGAAAAATACAACTAAAACAAAGCAGTTTGACCATCTAGGTTGACTCAGAAATACAGAGTATTTCAGACGTCAGATAATTGATTGTAAAAAAGCGTTACACAGATAGATAGATATAAGATTTTATATTATGAATATTGTTATGATACAACAGAAATCAATAAATATTTAACAGCAAACCCGTTTTTAACCAACATTTAGGTTCAATAGATTCTAGTTTCCTTTTTGTTATTTTAAATGAATAACAACAAATTTTGATAATTATTTAATACTTAATACTGTAGCCTAAATTGTGATTTAAATAAGTTTAACGTTTAACTCTAACAATAAATATATAAATTTTATTTATCTACATCGTTTTTGGTACAGCTATGTTCTAATTAAATTAGCTCGTCGGTAACTGTGTTTAGTAGCATTTTATATACATTCTATGTAGGACTAGTGAATTTAAATATTTTAAGCACTATACACTGACCATTATAATCTAACATCATTATGTCATCGTAGTTATTAATCATATTAGAAACCCGATTTAATAAAACTTAGTGATTTAATTTTTCGCAACGATGTCCTATTAATTAGTTTTAAGAAATAAATAAAAGTTTAAATTTATTGTAAAAAAAATAGATTTTTTGGTTTAACTTAGAAAAAAATAAATATTTCAGCAAGATCATTTTCAACATTTTTAAAATAATATTAAAAATAAATTAACAACAAAATTATATTTTCCTTTTCACATTTCTTTCTTGGTTTTATAACTATCGTCTCATAAATAGTTAATATTATAATCTAAAAATAAAAATATCTAAAATTGTATAATCTCACGGATAACAATTACTTACAAAATAATATAAAATTGTTCTACAACTTATAATTTAAAAACAAAATCACCATCGTATGAGATGCTTATATTGATCATTTACGGAAACTCGTTTTATTGTTTCATATCCTAAAATTATACTAAAAGAAAATGCTGCTGATTGTACAAGACGTGCTGTTAAGCCTTTAAAAAACATTCTCAATTTTTCTTCCGCCCACAATTCCTTAAACGCAGAACTCATTGAATTAAGACGTTGAACCTATGAGATTAATTTTAATAAAAACTCTAGACAAAAATTGATTTCGTCAAAAACTTACTTGTAGTCGTGCTCGCACAATATCCAATGGATTTGTTATAATTGTTGTAGTAAAGCCACCAAAGCTACCAGCGACCGATTGAATAAATAAATGTGAAACCCAGCTTGGGAAAATTTTGTGTAATTCATCTAAAAAAAAAAGTAAAATACAATGTTCACTTTATTATTTTTTTAAGAAACTTTGAATCATAGCGTGGCATGCAGACTGTTTAGTTATAACAGCTTATGTACAAAAGTAAAAGAACTTACTGTTTTATTATTATTCTTGAATTCGGTCTGCTTGACCAAATCTTCTGTTCGCAGATAGTTTGATTCTAACATATGACTTCCGAGAGCTTAACACCACTGTGTGGAATTGTTTCGCCCTCTTCAAGACGAAATTCACATACAATCATTTTCTGTTTAGTCTCAATACATGTTTTTCATATGATGATGCGTGTATGTATAGTCCTTCCACCAGTGGCTTTATTTAAATAATTCCCAGGGATTTGGAAAACATTTATTTTATTGCAATTTGTTTTCTCCCAAAGTATGTTCTGGCATTGAGGAAAACAGTTTATTGGGAAAAAATAAACCCAATTGTAGCAGTTTTGATATTGGGTCTACTCAGTAAAATCTTCTATCAAAAGTTTTTAGTATTCTATTTTTTGTATAAAGTTTTATAAAGGGAAAATAAAATTTAATACATAAAACAGAAGAATAGCTGAAATTTTCGATAGAAGATTTTGCTGAATAGACCCCAAAGAGAAATGGAGAATATACATAGGGAGAATTAGGTTAGCTAAAGCAGCAATAATATAAATGATTAAAAATTCCCTGAGAATTACCTGAATAAGGTCACAATGGAGCATTTTATGAGTGAGACCTCGTTTCTCATATTTTATTTTGGTGTCTATGGTCCATGTAGGAGCGTTGCTGAGCTAGCCATCGAATATTCACCATGGTCATTAGCAACAGCGGCATAATTACGATGGCAGCCGATTTTTTAAGGTCACTCATTAAATCCGTATTAAATTGTAGTATTGATCTACCTCCCGGTTGTCTATTTTAGACTGCGAACCGACATGTCGAACATCCCAAGCCAAGTCATCCTATTGGACAGGATACAACCTATTATATCAGAACCCTTAAGAACGGTTTGAACGAAGCTATATCGGGTTCTGTACTCTTCCTCGTCTGTATTAAATGGACCAATGTCGTGTAGGATTTTACGCTCAAATACAGATAAATGTGATTCGTCATATTTTGTAAGGGTCCACGTTTGTGACCCATACATCACCACCGGTTTAATCAATGTCTTGTATAACTTGAGTTTAGTGTTGGTTAACACAAACGGTAATCCAAGGAGAGATTTAATTGAGTAGAAAGTCCGATTGCTTGCAGCGATTCTAGCTTTCGTGTTTTGCATTTCCAAGTTGTGTTGTATTATTTTAGGCTGGTCAACAGCCTAATCTATAGCTAAAACTTTCAATGCGAGTCTCCTTTCGTTTTCTACCATACCAACCCTTTATAAAACAGCCAGTTCATGTTACGGATCCAGTACACATATTTGTTTATAGGAAATGTTTCTACTTAAAAACCACACGATTAATCATTGATATTTGTGTTAGTCACAAATATTTACGTTAGGCAAATGGAAAGAAAATTTTTCAAAATAAAGGAACATTCCCCTAGAAATACAAATCATAATTCCATTCAGAATAACATAAAAACTAGATCTTTCCGGATTAATATTAATATGTCATAACGATAGAAGTCAACATTTATATCATTTTGATTTGATAAAGTGCTACACGAATGATTATAATTATTAGTATTGTATGTATATAGTTATCTTAATGAATATGTGTGCTACTGACGTGTTAATTACAGAACAAAAAGCAGATTCTCACCTTGATATAAATGATAAAATCCCCACCACATAGCTGAATTCGGAACATACGCTAGCAGACTAGCAGTGTATCCTCGATAAAAACCTATAAATCCATCTCTTTTAACTATTTCTTTTGCAATCTCAATCGATAAACGTAATCTACTAAATTTAGGATCATATTTAATTCCTAAAGGATTCACATCTCCTTTTCCTTGGCAACTCATACCCAACACCATTAAATGTTGAGATACTACATCTACAGGTACGATTATTGTTTGACCGACCAGTGAAGCACATCCACCAGCAACTAAAGTTTTTGTGCCCGGCCCGGCTCCATTTTGTGTTAAGATATGTCGTGCGCCCTCATAGGTACTTATATAAAAGCATCCCGAAACTATTTGAAAAGATGATATCCAAAATCCTCGATATAATCCTGAAACACCTTCAGCTGAATGTATCTTTATGGCTGCATCTATCATTCCTTTATAAATATCATTTTTGAATTGCACTTGCAATTGTGTTTTTATCACAGTCAGTGGGTAAAGGGCACAGCGTACAGAAAACGAGCTCAACATGGATAGTGGAAAAAATTTCTTTTTATCCATCATATCCCATTCGATTGTACGTATAAATTGGGTTGAATCCATCTTATTTATATTATTAATTTAGAATATTTCTAATTATTTATTATTGTCAAATGAAGTGAAATATTTTAAATAGTCGATCATTTGAATTATAATAGGTATAATATTTTGTACCAAAAACATCCATTATCCAAATAGTTTATCCTAAAATAAAGAAAACAAAAACATTTGTAATGCTCGTTTGTTTTATAATCATCACATTTTGATAATAAAAATACTGAAATAATCAACAATCCATATATATGTTGGTTTTGCGTTTAAAAAATAAAATCATTGAAAGATTTGCACTTATTTAACCTTCGATCTTAAAACTCATATATTTTATATATGTACTTACATATTTAGTTTATTTCATTTATCAACTAGAAACTCAACATGACTAATAAAAAATTAATTTCCAAAAAAAAAATTTCTTATGAAATTTAACTACAAATTTTCGAAAGAACTTTTGAACTTTTTTTAACACAAATTTTAATGATTTTGACTTTTTCTATGAGTTTTAGATATATATAAAGAATAGTTACAGAAAATGATGCTTTATGGATTTAGGTTTCACTTTTTTACATATAAAAATTAATAAAATAATAATAGTGAAAATAATTTATAACATAATTTTTGTCCAATTTCTTGCCTTTGACAGTTTTTGACATAATTTTTATTCGATTACTCAATACTATTACAAGTTGAAAATGATAAGGGTCACGTTATAAAAAAATACATTGAACTGAAAACTTTTTAAAATTAAGTTTGTTTTTATTTTATAAATTAATTGTTTAAATCTAATAAGAAATCTTTCTGTAATTTATTATTAAAGATTAGATACAACAGTTCAAGTGTGGTAAATATTGTATAAATCAAATATTTTTTTCATAAATAAAACGTTACTATAAAAACTGTTATAATTATGGAATAGTCGGTCGGCGCGCGTCTCGTTAATCAGTTTCAATAAATTATGTCAAAATAAAGTTTTCATAATTGTTTTGTTTGCTTAAATTGTAAATTGTTTAAAATACTATGAACAAAAGTAAAATAACACTTGGATGGAAGAAAAGAGTAAAGACTGAGTATTTAAAAATTCGACAACAAAAACGTTACAAAAGAGCTGATGAAGTTAAAGTTGCCTGGAATAATAATCGGTATGTCTAAAGCTTATTGATTGTGTTAAATGGGCATTTTTTGTCGATCAAAGTTTTCAAATACTTTTTTATAATAATATCATTTATAATATCATTAGGTGCATTGATAATTATAAATCTTAAGAAAAATAACTAATTTTAATACAACTGTTACTAACATGATCGTGCGAACATATAGAAGTAATGCTACTGACTGAATTCTACCAAAATCTAAGAACAAGGATCTAATAATATGTTTTATTTATTGTAAAGTTGCTAAAAATCAAGTATTTGAATATTGTATGCAATCACTCAATTCCTAGAGGGGAAGATGTAAGAGGTTTCATTAAATCCAACCGGGTTGACCCCGTAGAAAGGCCATCGTTAGAACGAGTAACAAATGGGGCGATAAATAAACCAGCTGCTGATTGCCGGTAACTAAACCAAAAAACGCTATTGTGATGACGTTACTCAAGAGATTGATGGAGGGATCAGTTTTGGTTGATTTGTAAATTTGTTTTAATTTTTGATATACATACGGGTGCATACTCGAGTTTTTGTTGTTAACATATAAGTTAACCTTAATCATATATACCCCATTATGGCACGATATTGCTTTCTTGAAGAAACTAGCCTTCTCATAAATCTAGTCAGTGCTTCACTCATCACATAATCAAAAAATATGTCAATAGTTGGATTATTGGCAATTCAATTTTAGTTTTGTTCTTGCAAACTTTCTCTAAAATTTGGCTATTTACCTATTATTTCCTTCATCTTATAAAATACTTTTCGATGTCAGTTTTTGGCATTTTTCTTTGTCAGAAGTCAGAACGCATGTTCTAGAGGGACATTTCTTAAAAGGTTTTAGGTGTTATTGTGACTTGTAATTCTTACTTACCTACACATTTGACATGGGATGCAACAAATCAATAGTGTTTTCTCTTCGGCTGTACCGAACAAATTTCAGTACAGTTCCAACACCGAATTATTTTTTTTGTATTGAAATTCATTCCAACAGAATACAAAATTCGATAATTCGGTGGTGGAACTTGTTCGGTACAACTGAAAAGAATACACTATTAGTCAATCGGTAACGGAACGAGACGAATAGTGATGCAACGGCAGAATTTCTCGATGACAGACAAAGAAAAGAAACAATACATTAGAAAATACAAATCAAAACTTTAGTTTTAATTTTTTCTAATTTCGTTTCAGCACAAAATTATCAGATGAGCTGCAATTAGAATATGATAGATTATCAAATATAAATGCAAAATGGAATCCGCAAGAAACCGATCCCCCACATTTACATTGCATGAAAAAAGCCGAAGTTACAGGTTTAGAAGGAGAAACTCAATCGATTCCTATTCGAATTATAAATGCTGTTACGCCAATTCCCACAATGTATACATGGGCACCAACTCAACAAAACTTTATGGTAGAAGATGAAACAGTACTTCATAATATTCCCTATATGGGGGATGAAGTTTTGGATCAAGATGGAACATTTATAGAAGAATTAATAAAAAATTATGATGGTAAAGTTCACGGTGACAAGGAAGGAGGATTTATGGATGATGCGATATTTGTAGAACTAGTTCATGCTCTGATGCAATTTCAAAATAAAGATTTAGATGGTCCATTATTAAATGAAGGACGAGAACTACGAAATAAAGAAAATAAAGACACTAAAGATAGCAAAGAAGTAAAAGATACAAGCTCCTTAAAACCAACCATAAAAATGGAAAATGCTGATCAAAATAACACTAAACCATCGACAAGTACGAGTACTGTAGGAAACGTATCATTAATTAAAACAGAAGGAGAGAAAGATACTGACAAACCATTTCCAATGTTGATTGTGTTCCAAGCCGTAAGTTCTCAATTTCCTGACAGAGGGACTGCTGAGGAGTTGCGCGAAAAATATATCGAACTAACCGAACGTACAGATCCTGAACGCCCACCAGAATGTACACCAAATATTGATGGACCTAAAGCAGAAAGTGTTTCAAGGGAACAAACTCTTCATTCATTTCATACATTATTTTGTAGACGATGTTTTAAATATGATTGCTTTCTTCATAGTAAGTTATACAATTGCTTTGTTCCCTATAGGAAAATGATAATGGGTTAAAAATTAATACACAAATTCGTTACAATCATTTTCTTATAGGGATCCTATATATATATATTTATATTATTTATTTATTCGTTTATATTTTTGTTAAGAAAATAATTTTGAGATTTTTATTTTTATATATAAAATTTAAATCATGTCAGGACATCATTTTTCTGGTGAGTTGCTGTGTTAATTACAGTGATTTACATTTAAGTACTAAAATTAACCAGAAATAAAATACAGTGGAATTTTTTTTCTAAATGCTTATTGAATGTTGAAATTGGTGTACGTGAATATTCCAAAGGGGGGAGATCTTAAATAATGTTATTAAGATAAATTTATTTTTGAAACCAATAAAATAGCATTTAACACATTTTCTAGCGATGCAAATAATTGCTTCCAATTTCCAGAATTTCCAATACGCTTTAATCATAATCAATCACATGAGCAAGTTAGATATGATATTTTTCAGATAGGGAGCTGAGCTTCAGGTCCAGGACCTTTCAAATATGTAGTTGATTTTTTTCAATTAAATAGTTGCAATGAATGTTAGCTTATACACATACATTTACATTTAAACATTATTCTATTAATCACTCACAGAACTTTTCAATCATGACATGACATTCAACAGTTTTGCAAATTTCTCAAAATTTGTTAAAATAGTCTTGCAAATTTTTCTTGTCTGCTAAGGTTCCACTGTATTTAATTGCATAACTTATCAAAATATAAAATTAATCTATTTTTCTTACCAACCAATAAAAAACAACAAAGGACTCCAAGCTTGTCATCCCGGACCAAATTTACAAAAACGACGTTTTCCAGAACTAAAACCATTTAACGAACCTTGCAGTGCTGCATGTTATATGCTCTTAGAAGGAATGAAAGAAAAACTTGCTGCAGATAATAAGGAAAAACAACCAAACGATTCTGGAAATGAAGCAAGTTCTGAGGATAGTAATGATAGTAATAGTCGTTATAGTAAAGAATTCCAACCAAGTCAAAAAACAGATGGACCAACAATGGCTGCATCATCAGCTGAAATAACATCACTTATGGGAATGATGAATTCATCAAATTCACAAACAGAATGGACAGGATCAGATCAAAGCATATTCCGAGCATTGCATAAAGTATTTTTAAATAATTATTGTGCTATTGCACAATTAATGTTAACCAAAACATGTCAACAAGTTTATGAATTTGGACAGAAAGAGGCAGCAGATATACCAACAGAAGAAATGCGTCAAGATTACACACCACCACGAAAGAAGAAAAAGAAACATCGTTTATGGTCGATGCATTGTCGTAAAATACAATTGAAAAAAGATTCAAGTTCAAATCATGTATACAACTTTACACCATGTGACCATGCAGGACCTTGTGACAGCTCTTGTTCGTGTGTACAAACACAAAATTTTTGTGAGAAATTTTGTAATTGTAGCAGCGATTGTCAGAATCGGTTTCCGGGATGCCGTTGTAAAGCACAATGTAATACAAAACAATGTCCATGCTATTTGGCTGTTCGAGAATGTGATCCTGATTTATGTCAAACTTGTGGTGCCGACCAATTTACTTTAAATAAAATCACATGCAAAAATGTGAGCGTTCAGCGAGGATTGCGTAAGTGTAAATGAATCTTTTATATTTTTTATTATTTTAATATATTTTTTTGGTGCTGTGGAGCAATACAGTTTTGAATAGCTTTGGTTTTGATATACATATACGATTTTAGTAGACCTTTGAATTGCATTTAGTTGGATCTTGGGATTGATTTTCTTAAATTTATTGACATATTATTCGTTTAAGACTTCTTAATTTATAAAGTAAAACTATTTTTTCCTACTGATGGTTTAGAACTTTTGAACAACTATTTTAACTTTTGAAAGTAAACTTTAAAAAAAACTAAAACCGGCTTCAGACAAAAATAAAGGTACCAAAAAAGTGTTTTTCAAAAATTGTATTTAATTATACGTAACTAGTAACTACAGTCATAAAATACCCTTTTAAGCAAAGCTATTATATTATAAATGTTACCATAGTTGATTTAATATTTACTAGTTTGTAAAAGTTATTTGCAGTACAAAAATGTTGGAACTTGGTGCCAAGCCTGAGAAATATCAGTCGGTTTATCGTCAATGACTTCCAAAAATGTTGTACTACAAATAACTTTTTAAATTAAATAACTTTCTAAACTTAAATCTCAATTTCAGCTATCATCTTCTGCTTGTACCCTCATCTATTCTTATTTAACAGGCCGTTCTCAAAGTGTCGTCTCTGGTCGTATGTCATCTAATCTGCTGCCTGTTACTAAGGGAGTGCCTCAGGGTTCGATTCTCGGACCCTTGCTTTTTTCTCTCTTCATCAATGATATTGCGGGGCCTTGCTCACGTGTTACCGTTCACCTGTTTGCGGATGATGCACAGATTCTCCATGTTGGGTCGAGGTCGAGTCCTAATGTTTGTATCGAGGAGGTAAATAATGATCTAGAGAGCATTTCTAAATGGGCTCGAAATAATCGCTTGTTGCTGAATCCAGCTAAGTCGCAAGCGATTCTTTTCAATTACAATCTCGCCTTGTCTCCTAATTCGTTGCATGTAAGGCTGGACGGGAATGTTATGCCCTTTTCTGATCGAGCTAAAAATCTTGGCATCATCTTTGATGATAAACTAAGCTGGAAGCCTCAAGTAAATGTCCTGGTCGGCAAGATTGTTGGCATTATCAGAAGATTTCGTTGTCTAAACAGCTTCCTTCCTCTTCACATCCGAAAGCACCTTGTTTTATCGCTCGTTCTTCCACTGATTGACTATGGTATCGAGGTTGTTTCCGGTTGTACAGACGAAACTATTTTTATTCTTAAGCGAACCTTCAAATATGCTGTCAGGTATGTTTTCAACTTAAGATCTCGTGAGCATACCTCTCCATATGTTTTGCAAAGCCTTGGGACCTCTTTCCTTGATCATGTTAATATCCGTCTTCTTTGTCATCTTTATCGGGGTGTCAAGTTTCAGACTCCTTCTTTTCTTTTGAGAGGGTTTTCAGCTGGCCACTCCAGAAGTCAATTAAATCTTGTTCTTCCCCAGGTGAGCTGTGCTCTGTGGGAAAAATCTTTTGTTGTGAAAGTGAGAGTCATCAAGCTCTTCAATGACCTACCAATGTCATTGAAGAGATTCAGTTTCTCTCCAGCTGTCTTCAGAAGGGAGCTTGTAAATCATTTTTGCTCTGCTTGAGTTTGATAGCTTAACTGATTATTTAATTAATTAATTAGTTGTTTTTTTTCCTTTTTTTTTCTTCTGCTACTGGTGCCCCTGCGCTAATTGACTGCTTTTCATTATCTAATATAAGTAAGGACAATTGAGCCTTTTTCCTTTTTATCCTTTCCCTATGCTATTCCCCTTTGCCCTTCCCTTTTCCTCCCCTTCCCTATCTGTTCTCTGTTTTGTTTATTTTTTTTTTTGCCCTGTGTCTTTGGTATTTTTTTCCTTATTTTCCTCATCTTTAGACATCTCTTGTCTGGGAACAGGTATGCCTTATTGTCGGTGGGCTTGCAAGTGTCGCTTATGGCAGCTCCCTGTTTTGATAGTAGCCTACTCATAACACCCAGAAATTCTCCTTCTCATGTTATTGTACAAAAGTATGGGCCTCTGGCCATTTGTAATCTAACCTATTCTTAAAATCTTTCTGGGTGGAATGTTGGTTCCTATTTTTCTTTCAGTTTACAGTGAGTGAAACTTACATTTGCAAGTAGTTAAGTAATTGACAAGATATGGCTTATCTTTGAATTTTATTTTGAAATCTATATTAATCATTACATAATTTTCTTTGAAGTATAATATTTGTAATTATTCTTAACTATAAGACAGTTCTTCTGTACATAAATATGGGCCTATGGCCCTTTTTGTAACCTTTATATGAATAAATTGAAATAAATAAAAATTTAGACTCGACGCAATTTTAGAAAATTTTTGTCTCTAAAAGCCACAATTGAGTTATTTTAAATAATTTTGTCTCCGTTCATGACGATGGCGAATAAATACTTATATCAACAGAGCATGTTCGGATTGAAAAACTTTTTACATCGAACTAATTTTTGCATTATATCAGACGGAACAAATTTGTTCCAAATCATATTGCTTAAAAATAAGTTAATTATAAAATAAAATGATTTAAAAATAGTTAAATTTATTTTTCTTTTACCTATAAATTAAGTTATATTTTATTTATTTTCAGATAAGCATCTCTTGATGGCACCATCGGATGTCGCTGGTTGGGGTATTTTCTTAAAAGAGAGTGCACAGAAAAATGAATTCATATCGGAATATTGTGGTGAAATAATATCGCAAGATGAAGCAGATCGTCGTGGAAAAGTTTATGATAAATATATGTGCAGTTTCCTATTTAATTTAAATAATGACTTTGTTGTTGATGCAACACGAAAAGGTAATAAAATTCGATTCGCCAATCATTCAATAAATCCAAATTGTTATGCCAAAGTAATGATGGTGAATGGTGATCATCGTATTGGGATATTTGCTAAACGTGCTATACAACCTGGAGAAGAATTATTCTTCGATTATAGATATGGACCGACCGAACAATTGAAATTTGTTGGAATTGAAAGAGAAATGGAATTTCTTTAAAACATTTAAACTAAGAAGAATAACAAAATATATAATTGAGTTTGTAATTAAGTTGATATTGTTTATTCAAATTTGTTTTGCGACATTTGATATAATTGGTTTAGGACGTGCTTTAAAAATTATTTTCTTTTTAACAATTCCTTTAACAATATATTCAGTTGTTTGTTTTGTTTTATTTTCTATTTCAATTGTTGAATCTAAAATTGTACGATCGATTGTTGTATTTAAATTTTGACTATCTGTTATCATTTGACTATCGTCTAATAAATTATTATTTTGTTTTTTTTCTAATACTGCAAATGGTTTATCAATTTTTTGTTCCTTTCCTTGAAGTATATGATGTCCAATTATAAGTGTCTATAATATAATAAAAATAAGATTATTCGATTATGTATAAAAAATACTATGGCAAATTATGTTACTGGTTGGCCATATTTAGTATAATTGAGATCACCAATGAACTGCCCATTGAATTCTTCATTATCTCTCATTTCCAGTTCACCTTGTACCTCTACTATTCCCCATTCTGGAAGTTTCGCTTCGGCCTCATTTCTTATAATATAATAAGTAAAGTATAAAATTAAAAACTAAAAGTTATATAATAAATAAGTTTGTTTTATCAAAAAATTAAAAAAAACCACTTTAGTTATAAACAAAATTTTATTTTATTCTCTAAAAATTCACATATAGTTAACCACGGAATTTCTTAAACAACGGATGTTGATTTGTATTTTTTCTTTTATATTCATAGTAAATACCATCATCAGCTCCCGATAATGAACTTAATCCACCAGCACGTCGCACCATACCAGGCCGTGGTGGACCTGATTCACCAGGAATACGCTCATCTTCACAATCCATATCTGAAGCTGATAAAACTTGTTGCAACAACTGTCCTTGTTCCTCTCGAGTTTTATAAAACAAGTCATTATCAGCTTCCATTCCAGCCAAATGTGTAATTACCTTATAACTATAACCTTGGTTTACCAAGAACCGCTGTCTTTTACGCGAGTATCCCATTTCCATAGTATCCTGTGATACTAGAGTATAAAAGAATGCATTGAACTCTTCAGCAATAGCCCCCTTTTTCGGACGCAAAATGCGCCCAAGACGTTGTGCTTCTTGACGACGTGAACCACCGTGCGATGAAATTTGAATAAGTACGTTAGCTTCGGGTAAATCAAAACTAGTGTCAGCAACTTTACTAACAAAAATTGTATTTACTTTTGGATTAAATTTAAAATTCTGTAAAATCTGAATACGTTCATTTTGTGATGTTGGACCATAGATATAAGGCTTGTTCATCTTAATTGCATAATGCTTTAATGCAAATACATTATCACTAAATACAATTGTTTTGTCCCCTCGGCGTTCGTGATATTTAATCAAAAATTGTGTTGCTCTAAATTTAGACGGGTTCATTACATAGAGTAACATTTTTTTAGAAGTTTTTGTCATTAAGTATTCGCGATAGAATTCAGGACTCATTGGACACCATACCTCAGCACACTGAACACGGGCAATATAACCGCGCTTTTGTAATTCTAACCAGTTAGCTTCGTATAATTTTGGACCGATTAAAAAGTTCAGATCTGCAATTTTGTCATCCTCACGAAGAAGTGTCGCTGTCAATCCTAATTTACAATGCGATTGAACCAAGGTCAAAACTCTACGAAACATTTTGGCTGGAATTGTGTGTACTTCGTCTAATACCATTATACCCCACTCTTGATCTTGTAGCCATCTCATTGTTTGATCTGCTTCCCAAGAACGTTTTTGTGTATGTGTTATCATTGAATATGTTGTCACTAAAATACCGCATCCCATCGGCTTATCTTTAGCTTCTGAAGTGAAACGACAGATCATACTATCATCAGCGGTTGACCACATTTTAAACTGTTGTTTCCACTGCTCTACAGACACACCACTATTGCATAAAATAAGTGCTCGCTTGCGAACGGTGCATACTGCTGTTACTCCAACCAAGGATTTCCCCGCACCACAAGGTAATACTATAACTCCTGATCTAGCACGTCCATTGCCAAACATTTTACGTAAACTTTTTTCTTGATACGGACGTAGCACAGCTGCTGGTTTTAAATCTAAATTTATATCCGCATTTATAGTATCATTACGAAAATCGTATTCGGCCAACAAGGGATGCTCAATTTCAATACAACGTTTCTGTAGAACTTCAATTTTTTCTTGATTAACCTCAAATGAAACAATTTTCAGATTCAACTCATCTTCATCTTCTTCGTTATCAATTTTGTCATAAAATTTTGTAATATCTTCTGGAATAACTGCAATATCATCGGTAACAGTTTTATCAGATACTTCGGTTTGAGCAGGTATTGTTGTTGAATTTGAAACTGGTTTTGCTCCAGCGAAAGCCGAAACCAGTTTTTTATCTTGAATTTGGGTTATAAAACCATCTCCTTCTTCAGTATCTTGCCGACGAAGACGGCATTGTTGCACAACAGGATCTTTTAAAAGTTTTTGTAATACTTCTGGATGTGGAGATTCAACAAAATATCTGAATTAAAAAAAGTTTATATTGCGTATACTGCAAAATGGCAAACATATTTTGAAAATTCTTACTTATTATGTTTCAACACCAACTTTACTTTCCCATACGACAATGTACATAATTGAATAAATTCAACAATTCCTTGAGGAATTGAGGTTTTACTTAATCTTTTTAAATACTCTATTATGTCGTGTGTTTGCAATCCTACCGACACAGCAGCGTACAAACTGTAAGCGGTTAACTTATATTCATGAATATGTTCCGGACGGCAGACTGGTTCCGCAATTGCAATTAAAAAATCGTGAGCATGCTTGTAAACGGGTGAAAATGATTCTAAAAATATATGACCATTAGGAGCAACCCATAATGGTCGATTGCCGTGATCAATTTTCAATTCCATTTGAGATCTATAATCTTTTGCTCCAAATTCATCTTCATTAATACCATCATCGTTTTTCTCTGCGTTTCTGGCTGCAGCACCAGGAATACCTTCCGATTCTGTGTTGGTATCTGTGGTATCATCTTCAGTCAATGCTGAATATGCTTCATCTTCATTACGACGTTTTTTCACTAAAAAAACAGTGTTTTTCTGTGATATATAAAAATAATAAATATTTTGAAAATGTTTATACATACAATCGCCACTATATCCAGAATTTCGAGAATCTTTTTTATTCGATTTTTTTGGTGGACCCATTATATTTTTCTTGTAGCTACTCACCTACTTATTAAATTCACTTAATTTCACTATTAAACGACTTTTATATTAATGAAAATGTGGTTTTTATATCTAAAACAATATTTTTACATGCGATTGAATGAACATACTACTATAAACTTTGATGATTTTGAAGTTTATTGGAAAATATATACCATAAACAAAATATTTAGATAAAAACCAAATAAAAATTACCGAGTTTATATGACTACAATGAACGAAATTACAAAATTATACTTACAATCTAACGAAAATTGGCATTTTTAAATAAATATAAGCACTTTATGTATCATATACCATTATTTTTAAAACTCGAACAGTTTTAAAAGAAACAAGAAAGTCAAACAAAATTTGAACTATAATTTAATTAGTGTTGCTTCATAGCATTTATAACATTCCAGCTATAAAACTGGAATTACTTCTAATGTGTGACAGTAGACTAACCTAAAATTCCAACCAAAATAATTTGTTTTTCTTTACCGCATGTGATTAAATTTATAAAACAATATAAATAAAATTAAAAAATGGGTAAATCTAAAAAAGATAAACAAGATGTGGAAATGCCTGAAGGAACGGTTGAAATCAAAGAAGAAGATACATATGATGATAAATTAAAACATGTTAGTATTATAGCTAAACCAATGGCATCCAAAAAATTGACGAAAAAATGTTACAAATTAATCAAAAAAGCTACTAAACATAAAACATATGTGAGAAATGGATTGAAAGATGTTCAGACCAGGTTGAGGAAAGGTGAAACTGGGTAAAATTAACAGATATTTTGGATACTTAGTGAAATCCTATGTATATTCTCAAAGTGTTATCTTTTGATTTATTATATATTTCTAGAATTGTTATCTTTGCCGGAGATGTGACACCAATCGATATAATGTGTCATCTTCCAGCTGTATGCGAAGAAAAAGAAATACCATATGTATACACTCCGAGTAGAAAAGATTTAGGAGCTGCTATGAGTGTTAAACGTGGTACACTTGCTATTTTAGTACGGGAACATCCCGAATATAAAGAGCAATATGATGAATTGAAATCTGAACTTCATTTACTTCCAGTACCACTTTAAATTCTTACTATTTATAACTTTTAATATAAAATTTAATTTTAAATTGATATTTCGAATTTTATAAAAACTTCTAAATTGTTTGAATTCAACACGAACACTTTTATAATAAAAAATAAATATATTTTACAACAATCTAATATGTGTAGGTACCCAAAAACCGTTGAGAATAAACAAGACATGTCGAAAATTTCTCTCCCAACGTTTTTGGTCATTTATTACTACATAGTTGGCTAACATATTCTAGCACAGTAATTTTAGTTTTCGAAATATTTCGATATTCATAATTAAAAAAACATGTTTGTACAACTCATGTGGCATTAAAAATGGCTTCTCCCATATATACATATGAATGCTAATCCGGTATATCCCATTGTAGTTAGTACAAACTGCAGTTAATGTACAAATATTAAAATTCCCTATTAGCTGACAACTATATAACTCGTATTCAATGCTCTTATCGTTGAGAATGTTTAAAGAAAAGTAATTAATTTCAATAGTCTAAGCAAACTTGATGCGCGCAAATTTCAGCGACGCAATTAGCAGTTATATTGCGATGATGCTTGCATTAAGTTTTGTATTAAACTAGTTTATGGTTGATTTAAATCAACGGAAAAGTTCGTTTGGAAAACGAATGCACAAATAATAAATTTTATTTACCAATTATTTGAAACTGCTCGAAATAATATTTAAATATGTTTCGACAAAACTTCCGATATTCTACAAGCCCTATTCATTCACGCCTATTAATTCTCGCCAAAAAATTGGATTGGTGTTTTTGATTAAATTTTTTGAATTTTTTTTATATGGAGATTCATTTTTCTAGATGGCGCTATTGGCGTTAAAGCGATTTTTTGAATTTTTTTTATATTTAGTTTTAATTTCAAAATGGCGATACAAGCTCACGATTTTTTCTGTGCTAAAAAATGAAGTAGGCAAAATTAATATCGGGTGTTTTGATATCGATGATATAAACAAAACCCCCGGTATAGAAGCCATCTACATATTTTAGCACAATAAAAATCGTGAACTTGTAGCGCCATTTTGAAATTAAAACTCAATATAAAAAAAATTCAAAAAATCGCCATAACGCTCATAACGCCATCTGGAAAAATAAAACTCCATATAAAAAAAATTCAAAAATATTTAATCAAAAACACTAATCCAATTTTTTGCATATGGCAATGTTCATTGTTTATTGCAAATGGCGTGAAAGTGTATGGCTATGATATATCGGGGGTTTTGATATAAACCATTTTGGGTATTGGCGCTAAAATTTCCCGCTTCAATTATCATGGACACTCAATTACATTAATGCAAATAAAACTGTTATAATCTTTCGATATTGTGTCTTACTCTAGACTCATATGCTGATTGTTCGCTACTTTTATCTAGATGGGCATAGCATCGCATTGGGTTTAAAATTAATGTCAAAGGTAGATCTGGATGATTGGATTATTTTATAAGACTTAATAGCTTAACCCAACAAACCAACTAAGAATTCTAAGGCACTAGAAATGAATGTATTCAATTGAATAGAATGAAAAATTGCTTTTGAAAAGTGAAAGATCCGTAACAAAAGTTTTATCTCAATTCCGGTCGGTTCGGGGAATCGAACCGGCGTCCCTCTGATCAAAGTTTATATGGTTAACCATTTAACCAACTCGACCAGCGACGAGATAATCTCGTCGCTGGTCGAGTTGGTTAAATGGTTAGCCATATAAACTTTGATCAGAGGGACGCCGGTTCGATTCCCCGAACCGACCGGAATTGAGATAAAACTTTTGTTACGGATCTTTCACTTTTCAAAAGCAATTTTTCATTCTATTCAATTGAATACATTCATTTCTAGTGTCTTAGAATTCTAAACTACATAATGGTTAGATCCATTGCTAAACTCTTAATAAAATCTTGAAACCAATTAACTAGTTTTATTAATAATACTCTATGATAATACATTACAATAATATATACTTCATTTTAATGTTTCCTTAATATATACTTCATTTTAATGTTTCCTTAATTTAAATTTTTTTAATTAATGATTTTTTAAAAAATAGATTAATGATTATTTTTAACGATCTTAAATTATTTTACATTAAATAATTAATTTTAAAGAAAAAGATTTCTTACCTTGTAAACTATGTAAAATCATTTGTAAAATTTAAGGACGCAAGAACACAACTTCTCTCTTCAAATTGAAATTAACACTGAGCAATAAATGTTTGAAGTAACGAAAAAAAATAGCTGATTTGTTCAAATAAGTAATTTAAAATAAAATGAATACCAGTACGTCTATTCCTGCATTTCCCTGGGAATTGGGAATTGAGAAAAAAGTGCAATAAATGAAATAAAGGAAATTTTCTAATAGGAAATTGTTATTTCCCGCGGCACGGAATACTAGTTATGAAAAAATTGCTGTAATTTATTTCTAAATTCCTATTTCACGATGTACAGGAATAGGGCTACAGATGTACTCATAAAGAAAGAATAGTAGACAAAATAGTAGACTAGAGGGCATAAATAAAAGACGCCAGAATAGTACATTATGATGCTAGGAAGTAAAGCTAAAGATTTTGGACGTATGTGGAGTTTGCAAATCGAGGCGCTAGCCGAGATTTGCATCCACATTAAGTCCAAAATAGCTTACGTCCGTGCATTATATACTATTTTTTATTTGCCGCAAACAAAAATATTTAAAAAAAAAAATGTTTATTCTAAATAAAAATTATAAATTTGCATAAATTTTGAAATAAAAATATGTGGAACAAGATACCTTTGATATAATATTTGTTATTTTTTCCAAATTATTTTATCACTATTTTTGTTTTATTTAGCGTATGGTTTTTTTGTGACACATTAAAAATTAAACTTAAAATAGGTAGACTCTTCTATGAAATCTACATAAAACAAAACATGGATACACATTAAATGAACTTACAATCGATTTGATTGCGCGTCTTTTAGTAAAAAAGTAAAATATTTGAACAGATGTTTAGATGCTACTACATTGGGAGTCGCCAAATGGATGTCTGAGATGTCGCCATTGTACCGTTGAATTGGACACACAGTTGCAATGTGTTTTATGGTTTGTTGTGGAGCGCCGCAGTAACACTCAGGGGACTCTGAAATGCCCCACTTGTAGAAAGAATTAGAACAACGTCTATCAATCGTTCTTATTCGGTTTAGTATAGTCCAGGTATGACGTGGCAGATCGAAACCAGGTTGGGTAGAAGTCGGGTTAGTAATAGAAAGGCCAGTTGTGTTGTATTGATGCCAGGAGGTGTCACAGGCATCCAAGATATTAAAATTAGTGGCCAGCAGGTTGCTGGCAGTTTTATGTGGAGGCTTTCTTGACTTCAATCGATAACGAGTGTGGTCACCGTAATATTCGTGCAAGGGTAACGTGATGTTGTTGATTACCTTTTTATGTTCACGCATAAGAGCATGCGAGCTTCTGAGTGCAGGTGGAGCGATATTGCTTAACACAGGGGCCAAGGAAAAGGGGTGGATCTGATAGTACCACTTATAGTACGCATCGTGGCATGCAGCTGGCAGTCAACTTTTTGAGTATGTGTGCTAGTGAGTATGTGTGCTATCACTTTGACAACATGTTGGGGGTGCGGTTCTGTGGAACGAAAAGAAAGCAACTGTTCAATTCATTCGTAGATACCATTAGAAAAAATCTTAATATTAGAATATTAGAGCAATTCTTCTAGATTACAGTAACTTTAAAATTTGTAGTATTGAACTTTTCCCTAAAAATTTGTCACCAGCAAATCATGGATTCGGAAATCTCTTATATGTTTCTACCCTAACATTTTGATTAAAATGTTCAAAAAAAAGAATTTGCCATAAAAATAAACAAACAACTAAAAGAAATTGGACTTTAAATTATATATGTATCAAAAAATCTTACTTCCATATGTTGAAGGTGGTTTTAACAGCGTTGTTTTGATTAATTTCACCGCCTTTTCCTTCTATTTCGTTGAATCCGCCTTGAAATTGTAAAACAGGGAGTTTTTCCTTATTCCGCGAGATTCAGCACTTGATTCCGACGGTCAATTATAACTGGATCCTTGTTTAAATTTTCCATTGCTAATTTATTGCTTCCCACAATCAAAGATTTCTTTTCCTTCTTCCAAAACTTACAATAGCTTCAATAACCCTTTTAACTAATTTTCTCTCATCGCCTCACAACTCCTTCAATGTTCCGGAATATATTTTACATTATTGAATGCATATTTCAAAATTCAACTGGTTTTTTATTCCATTACGATCATCTGTACAAATTTTTGGCTGTAGTGCAGATATTAAGTATTAACTCAACTCACTTAGTTAAATTTTAGTTTTAAACTTTTATTGATATAACAGATTAAATGTTGTACTAGTTAATATCGAATTATTACATTGGAAAAAACTAATTAAGATTATCATTTAGTCTTAATTTATAATTTGGAATCACGTAAATGTGACACGTTCTTAATTGAATCCAGTTAAAAACAAATGGATTTTTTCCTTTTTTATGCAACAAACTTTGAGTTAATATCAAAACTAAGCGAAAACTAAACATGGAAAATATGTTTTTCCTTCTAAAACCAAACACGAATTGCATTAACAAAAAAACCAAAATTGTTTTTAAACATTAAAAAAATGGAATCCTGGATGTCAGAAAAAATGTCTCTTTCTTTTCATCTGCTAATGAAAATCAAAATCGTGTAACACCAAGATTCAGCAAAAATTAGCAACGACATCTGTTCGTTAGAATTGGAAATAAAATTGGGTACGTTCGTTTGTCTTTTATAGTATATTCGAAATTTAACTAGCCGTTAAGTATTAGAAAATTTTAAAATGATTATTAATTAATGTAAAAAAAATGAACTGAAACTAATGAAATACATTTTTATTGAATTAGAAACAGAAGATGAATTGGTTTTATTATTGTTTAGGCGAATATAGCGGACGTTACACCATGAGTTCAAGGTAAAAACCAAGATATTTACTCTTGAAATCACAAAAACGTCGTCACCCCCTCTACGTCAGAAACCATCGAACTACTTCCCACAACTAATCTGTATCTGGGATCGAGATAAACACAGTCACTGGCGTCAAGACCGATGACCGGTTCCTACACTCATGAGGTCCCTAGGAACTCACTGAGTACTGAGACCGACCATCCATCCGAACGTCAGCACTATGGACACCCCGATACAACCAGTAAGTATGACACGGGAGGTGTGACCCCCAGAGACAACAACCAGGCAGAGGAACGACCCTACCTAACGAAAAGACATCATTCCCTGATGTCTTTCGCGTGATGGACTCCAAGATTCTTACCGCTCATATCTGTGCACTCATAGAGTACATTTCCAATCTTAGTCTTATCATCGCAGGTAAGAACTTTGGAGCCAATTTTGCCGAGAATTTTTTTGTAGCGTCACTCAAATGATGTTGCCGTACAAACACACGTTGTTGTGGTTGAAAAGTCCGTAGTTTAGATCGCAGGTTATACTGATGTTGCGATTTCTTGAAAGCTGCTTTTAAATTTTCCTGAGCCCGGTTCCTGAGCAGAGTCAAATGATCAGAGCGTTCTATTTCCTCACCAGCATCTTCACCAAGCTTGTGTAGTGATCTCAACAAATGGTAAGTATTTCCATCCGATATTGGATGTTGATCAAATAGTAAATATGTTAGCCCCACGCAACTGTGGGTTCAGGACTTTTAAACACTAATAAAAAAAAAATGTATATCTATATTAAATACCACCGGGAACGAAATTGTTCCCAAACGAACCAAAATTTGGGAATCTCTTAATTCTTTTTCAATTAGCCTATCATCAAAAACTAAGTTGAACTACATAAAAATTGTAAATGCAATACTAATATAAAATTAGACAAATACCTTAAATTAACTGTTGATTGATGAACTCCATTCACTTCCAGTATGTCAAAGTTTAATTTCCAAAAACCTCAGCAGCATCTGATGTTATTATACGAAATTGACACAATGTGCAGCCGTCAACACAACATGAGGATGGTTCAGAATTAAATCCAACAACAGGTATTCCATTTAACTTTAGCTTTACTAATTGATGTCCGATTAACAACATCTACCTCAACTCCAAATTCCAAAAAAAACTTTTGGCAACTTTATTTTCAAATTCAGGCTTTCCTTTAAAAAAAATCTTAAACAACAAATATCTTTCTTGTTTCTTCAAAAACACATATACGTATTCCCATTTGCTATGATAAATCGTTACATAAATTACTTTATACCACATATATATTCTTTATAATCAATTTTGCAAAAAAAAAGGAAACATGTATTAATTGTTAATTAATTTATTATATTCCACACAATTAATAGATGAAAATTAAATTAACTAAACAATAGAATATCAGCTAACATTTTCCTTTCAAAATTCGAGTTTTACTTTTTCACGACCAAAAATAGAATGATTATTTATTTTTAATACGTTTTATCTAATGTTTAATAATAAAAAAACTCCTTAAACATTTCGTTTTAAGAACCAAGATCGAATTGAAAATTATATCAAATTGGAAAAATGTGATTTTTCCTTTTTTACATCTTATGATGTCAAAACAAATCGTGTAATCCTAAAAAATTCAACAAAGATTAGCAACGACATCTGTTCGTCAGAATTGGAAATAAAATTGAGTACGTTCGTTTGCTTTTTATAGTACATTCGAAATTTAACTAGCAGTTAAGTATTAGCAAATTTTAAAATTATGAGTAATGTAAAAGTGAACTGAAACTATTGAAATATATTTTTATTGAATTAGAAAAAGAAGATGAATTTGGTTTTATTATTGTTTTACGATTATTGCGATCGTTACAAATAGTACGGTGAGTACTTGGTAGCTGAATGTACTGCAACCCGCAGTGCATACGCGATTTCACCAATATGTGAATCCCACTTGGTATGTTGACCTTTAATGAACGCTCGAATTGCTGCTAGAACTGACCTATTGACCCGCTCTGACGCGTTGCTTTGAGGACTATAGACACCGGTCCTAATGTGTTTAATGCCGAAATCTGACAAAAGATTTTGAAAGTTTCTACTAGTGAACTGTTTGCCATTGTCACTGTGTAGAAACTCTGGTACCCCATATGTAAGAAACACTTCATTCCTTAGAAAAGCATTCACCTTCGGTGAAGTTGCGTTTCTAAGTGGTTTCAGTAGTACAAACTTCGTAGCATGATCCAGAACTATCAATAACACCGTATTCCCAAGTGTAGAACGAGGGTACGGTCCCAAAAGGTCAATATAGACTCTCTGCTATGGACGTGCTGTTTCGAATTGATATTGCATCGGAGGACGCAATATCTGATTCGTGGCTTTTGTTTGTTTACATGTGTCGCAGGACACAACATAGTTGTGTACCTGTGACGCCATGCCCGGCCAATAATAAAGACGTCGAAGTAATTCTAAAGTCTTTTTAACACCTCCATGAGCAGCAGTACTATCATCGTGATGTCTCTGGATCATGTTGGAAGTCATCGGTTTTGGTACCCAGAGTTTCCACACAGGAACATCGTTAGGTATTGCATCAGGTCTTGGCTCAATACGTATGTATAGCTTATCATCCACGACTTTAACTGATGGAAAGTCCTTAGGAGATGATTGAACTTTAGCTATCATATCCGTATATTCGTTGTGCCGATAACCTTCATTGTCGATTTTAATGTCGTTAATGTGATGTGTTAATGCTTCCGTCAATTCCTCGTGTGTATCGTCATAAAGACGAGATAGAGCATCAGGGACTATATTTTGGGTACCTTTTTGGTGGACAATCGTAAAATCCATATGTTGGAGTTTTAGGCTCCACCTAGCCAGACGACCACTCAAGTCTTTCTGTGACATAAGCCACTTCAGACTTGAGTGATCAGTCACAATTGTAAATCGGTGACCTTCAACATAGCCCCTGAATTTCTTCACACTCAGAATTGCCGCAAGACATTCAAGCTCAGAAACTGAGTAATTTCTCTGAGCTTTGTTCAGTTTTTTCGACATGAAGGCTATCGGACACTCTTTTCCGTCCTCGTCGATCTGATACAGTACACTACCTATCCCTGTCAGACTCGCATCGCATCTAATAAAGAACTTTTTATTATAATCAGGGTTAATTAATACCGGTGCTGTAGTCAGCAATCGTTTTAAATTTTCGAAAGCAGCTTGCGCTTCCAATGTCCATTTCAATTTCCCAGAACTTTTCTTTAATAGATCCGTAATCGGTGATACCACGCTTGCATAATTTGGTATGAAACGTTGGTACCAACCAGTCATTCTCAATAGTCTACGTATTTGTTTTACTGTTGAAGGAGCTGGATACTCAGCAACAGCTCTTACTTTCTCTGGATCTGTTCAAAGACCATCTTCACCAACCAAAAATCCCAAGTATTTCACCTCTCTCAGAACAAATTTGCTTTTCTTGAGGTTTATGGTTAACCCAGCCGCTCTTAACAATGAAGAGACTTTGGACAGCAATTCCATATGTTCCTGGAACGTGGAAGAGACTACCAATAGATCATCTAAATAAACAAAGACATTTTCGTGATATTGGTCTGGTATCACTTTGTGCATTAGCCGACGCATTGTCTGGGGAGCATTGCACAATCCAAAGGGCATAACCCGGAATTGATACAATGGACGACCAGGCACTGTGAAGGCTGTCTTGTCTCTAGATGCTTCTGCCAGAGGAATCTGCCAGAAAGCATCTTTGAGATCAATACTGGAAATGTACTTTGTGCTATTTAGACGACCTAGTAAGCCATCAATCAAGGGAAGTGAGTAAGCGTCCTTTTTCGTTAGTGAATTGGCACGACGGCTATCAATACATAATCTGTTTTTACCAGATTCTTTTTGTACCAAAACCACTGGCGAGCACCAAGAACTGTTACTCTCTTCGATCACGCCCATTTGAAGCATTCGGTCGAGTTCGGCATAAACCTTTAGTTGAACAGCCGGCGATGTGGGATAGTGCCTCTGTTTAACAGGTGCACTATCACCAACATCGATGACATGTTCAACCAAAGAAGTCTTTCCGAGCCCAGACACTTCAAATGACGGGAAAGAATCCTTGATCATATCCAGTTCATGTTGCTGATCAGTGGTGAGGTTATGTATATTTAAAGTTATTGGCTCTGTACGAGTCAGTTCACTAACAAAAGAAGGAACAATACCAAATTTCTCCCAGAAATCTATGCCCAGGTAGAGCTCTTCTCGTAAACCAGGGACTATATGGAACCGCATTGGTTTAGTGGAGCCATTCACAGTTATTGGAATTTCGATGTAACCCAAAATTTTATTTGCAGTACCATCCGCCGTACGAATACACGAAGTGTATTTACGGTAGGTTGTACCTGATAATTCCAATAATTCCAAGGAATTTCTTCCAAGTATTGTGATTGACGCTCCACTATCCAATAATCCTGAAATATGTTTGTCCAAAATCCTAATTGTTAGTCGCGGCCGAGGATCCTTTGTTTCTGAAAGGATAGATGAAATACAAGCTTTACGAAATAATTTCCTCATCCTCCAATACCTAATGTTACGTTCCAGACGTCTAAAATACGTTCGATGTAATGATGGGAAATTAAATGTATTTGATGAGTTTATTCGGGTTTCGTTGGTGGTGGCCGATCGTCCTGCGTTCCTACATCCCTCGTCGCTTTCTTCGGGCTCATTGGATGTTGAACCGAGGGCATCATCCCCGAAGCATGTACTCTCGGTCGATTGTTTAACGACGGGTGACAATATGAACAATTTGCACAAATTACTGTAATTACTATTGTTGGCCCTGATACGGAGCCAAATCTGTATCACTATTGTTGGCCCTGATACGGAGCCAAATCTGTATCACTATTGTTGGCCCTGATACGGAGCCAAATTATTGATTGGACCTTCTTTTCCACGAGTATTAACTAAGTAATTAACCACGAGACACCGGTTGTCCCCACACACGAAATCGAAAATTTGGAAATCTCTTAATACTGATGAATTAGCCTAACATTCTACAACAAACCACAACAAAAATTCACAAATTCAATAATAATTAATATAAAATAAAATAAACTTGCCTAGTTGACTGTTGTCTGTGTTGACTGTTGCCTTCCAGTAACTAGATTCTCATCTACGGCAATCTCCAACAAGGAATATTCCAATGGTTGTATTACTATTGTCTTCCTTTATACTTATATGGCAAAAATCAATAACTCTAGCTTCCTTTAAAACGTTTCTTCAATTGCAAATAGTTTCTCTGCATCACTATTTTTATATCCTAAAAATACTTTTCCATATGCACCACGGCTTATAGGTTTAATGATGGAAAAATCCCGGATGGAGGGAGCTTTAGGACTTAATTGTTTCGTTAATTTATTAATTGTATTAAAAATTGAATCGCCTTGCAAGTATTGTTCTTTATTTGGTGTAAAATGTTCCATTATTAACAAATCGAATTATAATAAGATTAATCAAAACTATTATTATGTATTTATTAAGTTTATTTAATCATATCTTAAACGAATTCTTGATTTATTTTATAAAATTTATTTTATTTTCTCTTATCACTTATGACAGTTGTTTTTATTAGTTATAAAACACCGACTGCCATCCCAAAAATTAATGAATTAACAACAAATGTGTTTTTTCTTTTTGACCTCTTCTCATCAAACCGGAAAACGAAGATTGAGCAAAACTGAGTAACAACTATTCGTTAAAAATGAAAATAAAATTGGTGCGTTCGTTTATTTTTATAATTGTAATTCGAAATTGAACTGACCGTTGGAAAATTTGAAATTATTATTAATGTAAAAATGAACTGAAATTATGGAAATAAATTTTTATTGAATTGAAAAAAGAAGAGAATTGGTTTTATTATTGTTTAGGCGAATATCACGGACGTTACACCATGAATTCAAGGTAAAAATCAAGATATTTACCCTTGAAATCACAAAAACGTCGTCACCCCCTCTGCGTCAGAAACCATCGAACTACTTCCCACAACTAATCTGTATCTGGGATCGAGTTATCAATGGTAACCAACGTCAGGGTCGATGATCAATTTCAATACTCATGAAGTTCCTAGGAACTATCAGTGAGTACCGAAATCGATCATCCATCCATCTAACATCAGCACCAGTGAAACCTCGATACAACCAGTAATATATGATGCTGAAGATGTGAACCCCAGAGACGACAACCAGCCAGAGGAACTACCCTACCTAACGAAAAGACATCATTCCCTGATGTCTTTCGCGTGATGGACTCCAAGACTCTTACCGCTCATATCTATGCACTCGTAGAGTACATTTCCAATCTTAGTCTTAATCATCGCAGGTAAGAACTTTGGAGCCAATTTTGCCGAGAATTTTTTTGTAGCGTCACTCAAATGATGTTGCCGTACAAACACACGTTGTTGTGGTTGAAAAGTCCGTAGTTTAGATCGCAGGTTGTACTGATGTTGCGACTTTTTGAAGGCTGCTTTTAAATTTAGCCGAACCCGGTTCCTGAGCATAGTCAAATGATCAGAGCGTTCTAATTCCTCACCAGCATCTTCACCAAGGTGGTGTAGTGATCTCAACAAATGGTAAGTATTTCCATCCGAGATTGGATGTTGACCAAATAATAGATAGTACGGTGAGTACTTGGTAGCAGAATGTACTGCAGCCCGCAGTGCATATGCGATTTCACCAATTTGTGAGTCCCACTTGGTATGTTGACCTTTAATGAACGCTCGAATTGCAGCTAGAACTGACCTATTGACCCGCTCTGACGCGTTACCTTGAGGACTATAAACACCGGTCCTAATGTGTTTAATGCCGAAATCTGACAAAAGACTCTGAAAGTTCCTACTAGTGAACTGTTTGCCATTGTCACTGTGTAGAAACTCTGGTACCCCATATGTAAGAAACACTTCGTTCTTTAAAAAAGCATTCACCTTCGGTGAAGTTGCGTTTCTAAGTGGTTTCAGTAGTACAAACTTCGTAGCATGATCCAGAACTATCAATAACACCGTATTCCCAAGTGTAGAACGAGGGTACGGTCCCAAAAAATCTATATAGACTCTCTGCCATGGACGTGCTGTTTCGAATTGATATTGCATCGGAGGACGCAATATCTGATTCGTGGCTTTTGTTTGTTTACATGTGTCGCAGGACACAACATAGTTGTGTACCTGTGACGCCATGCCCGGCCAATAATAAAGACGTCGAAGTAATTCTAAAGTCTTTTTAACACCTCCATGAGCAGCAGTACTATCATCATGATGTTTCTGAATCATGTTGGAAGTCATCGGTTTTGGTACCCAGAGTTTCCACACAGGAACATCGTTAGGTATTGCATCAGGTCTTGGCTCAATACGTATGTATAGCTTATCATCCACGACTTTAACTGAAGGAAAGTCCTTTGGTGATGATTGAACTTTAGCTATCATATCCGTATATTCGTTGTGCCGATAACCTTCATTGTCGATTTTGATGTCGTTAATGTGATGTGTTAATGCTTCCGTCAATTCCTCGTGTGTATCGTCATAAAGACGAGATAGAGCATCAGGGACTATATTTTGGGTACCTTTTTGGTGGACAATGGTAAAATCCATATGTTGGAGTTTTAGGCTCCACCTAGCCAGACGACCACTCAAGTCTTTCTGTGACATAAGCCACTTCAGACTTGAGTGATCAGTCACAATTGTAAATCGGTGACCTTCAACATAGCCCCTAAATTTCTTCACACTCAGAATTGCCGCAAGACATTCAAGCTCAGAAACTGAGTAGTTTCGTTGAGCTTTATTAAGTTTTTTCGACATGAAGGCTATCGGACACTCTTGTCCGTCTTCGTCGATCTGATACAGTACACTACCTATCCCTGTCAGACTCGCATCGCATCTAATAAAGAACTTTTTATTATAATCAGGGTTAATTAATACTGGTGCTGTAGTCAGCAATCGTTTTAAATTTTCAAAAGCAGCTTGCGCTTCCAATGTCCATTTCAATTTGCCAGAACTTTTCTTTAATAAATCCGTAATCGGTGATACCACGCTTGCATAATTTGGTATGAAACGTTGGTACCAACCAGCCATTCCCAATAATCTCCGTATTTGTTTCACTGTTGACGGAGCTGGATACTCAGCAACAGCTCTTACTTTGTCAGGGTCTGTTCGAAGACCATCTTCACCAACCAAAAATCCCAAGTATTTCACCTCTCTCAGAACAAATTTACTTTTCTTGAGGTTTATTGTTAAAGACATTTTCGTGATATTGATGTGGTATCACTTTGTGCATTAGCCGACACATTGTCTGGGGAGCATTGCACAATCCAAAGGGCATAACCCGGAATTGATACAATGGACGACCAGGCACTGTGAAGGCTGTCTTGTCTCTAGATGCTTCTGCCAGAGGAATCTGCCAGAAAGCATCTTTGAGATCAATACTTGAAATGTACTTTGTGCTATTTAGACGACCTAGTAAGCCATCAATCAAGGGAAGTGGGTAAGCGTCCTTTTTCGTTAGTGAATTGACACGACGGCTATCAATACATAATCTGTTTTTACCAGATTCTTTTTGTACCAAAACCACTGGCGAGCACCAAGAACTGTTTGACTCTTCGATCACGCCCATTTGAAGCATTCGGTCGAGTTCGGCATAAACCTTTAGTTGAACAGCCGGCGATGTGGGATAATGCCTCTGTTTAACAGGTGCATTATCACCAACATCGATGACATGTTCAACCAAAGAAGTCTTTCCGAGCCCAGACACTTCAAATGACGGGAAAGAATCCTTGATCATATCCAGTTCATGTTGCTGATCAGTGGTGAGGTTATGTGTATTAAAAGTTATTGGCTCTGTACGAGTCAGTTCACTAACAAAAGAAGGAACAATACCAAATTTCTCCCAGAAATCTATGCCCAGGTAGAGCTCTTCTCGTAAACCAGGGACTATATGAAACCGCATTGGTTTAGTGGAGCCATTCACGGTTATTGGAATTTCTATGTAACCCAAAATTTTATTTGCAGTACCATCTGCCGTACGAATACACGAAGTGTACTTACGGTAAGTTGTACCTGATGATTCCAATAATTCCAAGGAATTTCTTCCAAGTATTGTGATTGACGCTCCACTATCCAATAGTCCTGAAATATGTTTGTCCAAAATCCTTATTGTTAGTCGCGGCCGAGGATCCTTTGTTTCTGAAAGGATAGATGAAATACAAGCTTTACGAAATAATTTCCTCATCCTCCAATATCTAATGTTACGTTCAAGACGTCTAAAATATGTTCGATGTAATGATGGGAAATTAAATGTACCAGGTGATTTTATTCTGGTTTCCTGAGTGGTGATCGATCGTCCTGCGTTGCTACATCTCTCGTCGTTTTCTTCGGGCTCATTGGATGTTGAACCGAGGGTACCATCCCCGAAGCATGTACTCTCGGACGGTAGTTTACCGACGGGTGACAATATGAACAATTTGCATAAACTACATCCGGTTTATTACATTTCCAGCAATATAATTTTATCCGATTCTTAGAGCACTCAGGAGCTCGATGACCATTCACTCCACATCTATAACATACTATCGGTTGTCTGGATATTGATGGACCAGGTTGAATGTTATCCGATGTTATGCCAGGTCGCTGCAATATCCGTCTCGGTGCTGACTCCATCGCTTCAATATATCCATGTTGTTCAGCATCCACCTCATAATCATCCACTTGCTGTAGCTCGCTTATTCTCAAATTTGATGTTCTGGTCGGAACTGGTGTGGACCACAGACGTTCAAACTTCTGACATAAAGTCCGAAGTTCATCAATAGAATGTATTGTTGCTGCTAGTGTAGCATTCTTAAGCTCCACACTCAGTCCCTCCCGAGCAATCTCTAGCATTTCACGATCAGCAAATGGACGTGCTAAGCGACGGTTTAACGAACCAATCTCCACTAGGTACTCATACACGCTCTCCTTTGATTTCTGTTTGCGGTTCAGAAGAACTCGCAAGATCGCCTTATCATCAGTGAGCGTACCGAAGGTCTGTAGGAGTCCCTCCCTTAGCACTGGGTAAGTCACCACCTCATATTCATGAGTTAAATTCAAATAGTATCTGTCGGCCGCTGCTTTCAGATACCGTGGTATGATAGACCTAAGGTCGTCCCATGACACACGGTCTCTTCTGGCAGCCGCCTCCACTCTATGAATAAACTCATGAACATCAGGAGAGTGACCATCCCCTGTGAAGGTTGGAACCCAATTTGAGTCATAACGACTCAAATTGTTCCCACGGACCCCTCGGTACTCCACTGGTGCTAACGCTGGAGCCGCGTCACGCCATACCTGAGGAGGTTGGTTGTATGGTGGTGGTGCTGTAAGTGGAGCTGGTGGATATATTGGTGGTAGTTGTACCTGTGGTACTGATGGATAATTTAATTGTGGTTGTACCAATGCTGGATTGTTATGTGTATGTTCAGATGGGAGTGATGGACCCAATTGTGGTATTGCAAAGTCCTCGGCTCTCAAACCCGATTGCTGGAAATAAGCCGGTGGTGCTTGATCTGACCGTCTCTGTTGTTGCTGGTTTGGACGATTCAGACTATGTATTGTTTCCGATATCGGCCGTACTGGGATCGGTGTGGATCTCTCATCTGGTTGAAAGGCAGGTGAAGCAGAAGGAGCAGATGACACTCCTGGTTTACTCTGCATAATTGGACGTGTTGATAATGATCCTATTATACTCCAAGCGCGTGACAATTGTGAGATAGCGTAGGTACGGGCTTCTTGCAAGTCATTGCGAGGACCCAACCTATTCATCCTACCCGTATAATGTAACACTCGATTCGCCAAACCATCCAAGAGGGTCTGATCAATCGGTGACTGAAGTCGTCGTACTTGATTTAAAATAAGTTGTGCTGCCTGCACCACCATTTGAGATTCCTCTATCAAATCTCTCGCATGAGACACTGTTATTGGAACTGACCCATGATCTACATGGTTTCGCAGTTCCTCTGCCCAATCGGCCCCCCCGAAATTCACACCCCGAACCAAACATTCGACCAGCAGTTCGCTGGGTTCTAGACCATAGAACGGATGGTCAACGTCTATTTGGTTTGACATTTTGATGGTAAAACCCGAAAAATTATTTACTCGCAAACGACAACAATATCAAAACCAATTCCCCCAAAAAAATATAGTTAGTACGATGGAAAATGAAAATGAAAAACGCAGAAACGGAAAAAAAACAAAGAACGCCCAATTCAGAAAAAAACCACAAAAATATTGTAAAAACCAAATTTACTAAAAGAACAAACGAACTTATGGTTGCACTCAATGTTGCTTCACCTTTCACAAAAATTCCTAAATTATTGTATATGTAAAATATACTTTATTTATTTAATTTCAGATATGCTGAAATTTAAAATGACAAGTACCTAAAATTATTTATTGACGATAGCACCCCTAGGGGAAAATATTTATTTATTTAAATTTAAAAAATAAAAATATTTAAAAAAATGCTTATTTATTGGATGCACCGTCTTACCTTCAAAATATTTATTTATTTTTTTAAAAAAATAAAAATATTTATTTATCTCTTGAAGTACTCGCTTATTTAAGAAAAAATTGTATTTACTTAAAATTATTTTCCTAAAAATTTAATTTATTTAATAAAAATTTTTATTTATTTATTCTCAAAAATTTATTGTTTTGATTTAATTTATTTTTTTATTTAATATATAGATAAGAGATTCCCAAATTCAGATTCGTCTGGAGACAACATAAAAGTAAGTATGGCTACAATATCCATTTTATCTAGTAATTGAATTCCCGCGTTCGCGAGCCCACTCCAACAATGCATGTGAGAACCGACTAGAAAAGCCCCTAACGACCAGATTCTACAGAACAGTTTCTCCCCAACCTAACAAAAACAATCGCAACTGTCACGATTAGACCCTAGGCCCATTTCTACTGACCCAGCTGCGGTTGTTCTACCTAAAAATAAATTACCATTAAACTAATGCCATAGTCGAAGAACGCTCCCGAACACCAGACTTCAAACCCCAAACTCCATGAAAATTGTCTTTTGCAAGCTAAATGTAAAAGTGGAAAAAATTTTGAAGTTGTGTGAGGTGAAGCCTCGATCCTGATAAAAAAATAGATTGGTTCTCCTCTTCATTTCGTTAAAGAAGCTTCTGTGCAGGGAATGGTACTACTGGTTTGCACCTAAGTTCAGACCAGCAGTAGTCATCCCCTTATCACCAGAAAACTCCTTCTGAAATGAAAAGAAGAAACCAATGAACTTCGATCGCATGTCCATAATGGACAGAGGCGATCTAAGAACAAAATTATGTTAAGGAGATAAGCTCCATGGATCCTTTATTAGAGGTACCGCTGGGAAAATTTATTAATTACACACTTGTAATCATTATACAACAACAAAAAAAAATTAACACCCAAAAAAACATTCAATTAATTCTAACAAACGCTCAACTGTAGTGGAATGTACAATATTTTCATCGAAATTAAAAATAGTTCGAATCTACTACAACCAAAACAAGATTTTCACCGATTATAGCCATTAGTGGTAAAGAAATTAAAATCATGTATGTATTTCACGCAGGCCAAAATGCATCGCTAAAACGAGCATCAGATTCGAGGTCTAATTTATTAATGTATAAATATTTGCCACCGCTACACACAAAAAGTTCAAATGGCCAAATCGTTTCATCGGTTTGGTTTCTAAATTTCATCTCGCCAAGAAATAAAATTTTTCAATCTTGTGACATAACATTCTATTCAATCCACTACAACCGCTTCCTATATACAAAATATGTACAAATATGTACAATTCTACAACAATTAACCTACTATATACAACTATTTACAATTAAAACTACAATAGTACCACCAAAAAAAATTCATAAAAAAAAATGTGGACCCAAATCGGTTTTTTTTTCCAAATACAAAAAAAAATAAAAGTTTTTAAATATGCACACAATTTCCCGGGGCCACTTGTGGTCCCAGCCACCGTCGAGGGTTCTCCTTCCTGTGGTTGGATTCGAAGATGGCGCTCTCCTCAGCCAATGTCTCCGCATAAGCGTGCATGACTGAAGAGAACTCCACCTCTTCTTCCAACCACGCCGCCTTCTGTACCTTCCTCCTGTTCTTCTTCTCTCTCCACCTTCTCCTGTCCCTCTCCAGCCTCCTCAATCGATATCTCTCTCGCGCATCCATCACTTCATCCACACACTCATTCACTTCATCAACTACCAATTCTCCTACCAACTCCTCATTCATCTCATTCACTTCCTCCACTCCATGCACTACCTCATCTGCAATCTCACCTATTATTACATCCATCATCAGTTCATACTGCTCATACATTATATCATTCATCAACTCCTCATACATTTCCTTCCTTCTCTCATCCATTTCCACATTCATTTTTACTTTCTCCATCTCGTTCACCACATTCATAACTCCACTCATAATCTCATGCATAACGTCATCCACTTCATTCACACCCGGCTTGACCGCTGCCTGGCCCAACTCTCCTGGCCCCGGACGACGTTTGCTTCTAAACGAGCCAAAATTCCTGATTGTGTGCATTCTTTAAAAAAAATTTAAACAAATTCCCCAAAAAAAAAATATTATATAAAATAAGTTCGCCAAAAAGTTATTAAAAAATTCGATTATAACTAACTTCCGCCTCTGATAATCAAATTTTACCGAATTTGTCTAAAATAGAAAAAACTTAATTTTATAAACTGAATAAAGGTTCCAGTCATCCATACATACACACAATTCCCCACAAAAACCAGAAACCAGCAACTGGTTATCAAAACAAAAAAAAAATCTATTCCTTAAAATGAAAAATTAATTTCAATTTCTAAAATATATATCAAAAACCCGGTTTGACGGCCAACGCCCAAACCGACTTTTTATTACATTCACTACACCCTAAACAGGTTTTAAAAAACACCAATCACAAAAATCAAAACCGTGATAGTTAGTAGGGTTCGGTTTTTGTTTCGCGCCAAATCTGTAATTACTATTGTTGGCCCTGATACGGAGCCAAATCTGTATCACTATTGTTGGCCCTGATACGGAGCCAAATCTGTATCACTATTGTTGGCCCTGATACGGAGCCAAATTATTGATTGGACCTTCTTTTCCACGAGTATTAACTAAGTAATTAACCACGAGACACCGGTTGTCCCCACACACGAAATCGAAAATTTGGAAATCTCTTAATACTGATGAATTAGCCTAACATTCTACAACAAACCACAACAAAAATTCACAAATTCAATAATAATTAATATAAAATAAAATAAACTTGCCTAGTTGACTGTTGTCTGTGTTGACTGTTGTCTTCCAGTAACTAGATTCTCATCTACGGCAATCTCCAACAAGGAATATTCCAATGGTTGTATTACTATTGTCTTCCTTTATACTTATATGGCAAAAATCAATAACTCTAGCTTCCTTTAAAACGTTTCTTCAATTGCAAATAGTTTCTCTGCATCACTATTTTTATATCCTAAAAATACTTTTCCATATGCACCACGGCTTATAGGTTTAATGATGGAAAAATCCCGGATGGAGGGAGCTTTAGGACTTAATTGTTTCGTTAATTTATTAATTGTATTAAAAATTGAATCGCCTTGCAAGTATTGTTCTTTATTTGGTGTAAAATGTTCCATTATTAACAAATCGAATTATAATAAGATTAATCAAAACTATTATTATGTATTTATTAAGTTTATTTAATCATATCTTAAACGAATTCTTGATTTATTTTATAAAATTTATTTTATTTTCTCTTATCACTTATGACAGTTGTTTTTATTAGTTATAAAACACCGACTGCCATCCCAAAAATTAATGAATTAACAACAAATGTGTTTTTTCTTTTTGACCTCTTCTCATCAAACCGGAAAACGAAGATTGAGCAAAACTGAGTAACAACTATTCGTTAAAAATGAAAATAAAATTGGTGCGTTCGTTTATTTTTATAATTGTAATTCGAAATTGAACTGACCGTTGGAAAATTTGAAATTATTATTAATGTAAAAATGAACTGAAATTATGGAAATAAATTTTTATTGAATTGAAAAAAGAAGAGAATTGGTTTTATTATTGTTTAGGCGAATATCACGGACGTTACATTACATCCGGTTTGTTACATTTCCAACAATATAATTTTATCCGATTTTTGGAGCAATCAGGAGCTCGATGACCGTTTACTCCACATCTGAAACACACTATTGGTTGTCTGGATATTGATGGACCAGGTTGAATGTTATCCGATGTTATGCCAGGTCGCTGCAATATCCGTCTCTGTGTTGAATCCACCGCTTCAATATATCCATGTTGTTCTGGTTCAACTTCCACCTCATAATCATCCATCTGCTGTAACTCGCTAATTCTTAAATTTGATGTTCTGGTCGGAACTGGTGTGGACCACAAACGTTCAAACTTCTGACATAAAGTCCGAAGTTCATCCATTGAATGTATTGTTGCTGCAAGTGTAGCATTTTTGAGCTCCACACTCAGTCCCTCCCGAGCAATCTCTAGCATTTCACGGTCAGCAAATGGACGTGCTAAACGACGGTTCAACGAACCAATCTCCACCAGATACTCATACACGCTCTCCTTTGACTTTTGTTTGCGGTTCAGAAGAACTCGCAAAATCGCCTTATCATCAGTGAGCGTACCGAAGGTTTGTAGGAGTCCCTCCCTTAACACTGGATAGGTCACCACCTCATATTCATGAGTTAAATTCAGATAGTATCGGTCGGCAGCCCCCTTGAGATACCGTGGAACGATAGACCTAAGGTCGTCCCAATTCACACGGTCCCTCCTGGCAGCCGCCTCAACTCTGTGAACAAACTCATGAACATCAGGAGAGTGACCATCTCCTGTGAAGGTTGGAACCTAATTTGAGTCATAACGACTCAAATTGTTCCCACGAACCCCTCGGTACTCCACTGGTGCTAACGCTGGAGCCGCGTCACGCCATACCTGAGGAGGTTGGTTGTATGGTGGTGGTGCTGTTAGTGGAGCAGGTGGATATACTGGTAGTGGTTGTACTTGTGGTACTGATGGATAATTTAATTGTAATTGCGGTTGTACTAATGCTGGATTATTGTGTGTGTGTTCAGATTGGAGTGATGGACCCAATTGTGGTATTACAAAGTCCTCAGCTCTCAAACCCGATTGCTGGAAATAAGCCGGTGGTGCTTGATCTGACCGTCTCTGTTGTTGCTGGTTTGGACGATTCAGACTATGTATTGTTTCCGATATTGGCCGTACTGGGATCGGTGTGGATCTCTCATCTGGTTGAAAAGCAGGTGAAGCAGATGGAGCATAAGTGGACGTGTTGACAACGATCCTATTATATTCCAAGCGCGTGACAATTGTGAGATAGCGTAGGTGCGGGCTTCTTGCAAGTCATTGCGAGGACCCAACCTATTCATCCTACCCGTGTAGTGTAACACTCGATTCGCCAAACCATCTAAGAAGGTCTGATCAATCGGTGACTGAAGTCGTCGTACTTGATTTAAAATAAGTTGTGCTGCCTGCACCGCCATTTGAGATTCCTCTATCAAATCTCTCGCATGAGACACTGTTATTGGAACTGACCCATGATCTACATGGTTTCGCAGTTCCTCTGCCCAATCGGCCCCCCCGAAGTTCACACCTCGAACCAGACATTCGACCTGTAGTTCAGTGGGTTCCAGACCATAGAACGGATGGTCAACGTCTAGTTGGTTTGACATTTTGATGGTAAAACCCGTAAAATTATGAACTCGCAAACACCAACAACACCAAAACCAATTCCCAACAAAAAAATGTAGTTAGTATGCTGTAAATGTAAAAATAATGAAAAACGCAAAAACGAAAAAAAACAACGAACGCCCAATTCGAAAACACAAAAGTTTTTTCCAAAACAAAATTTCGTAAAAGAACAAAAAAGACCACTGTCGTACCCAATCTTTGCTTCACCTTTCACAAAAATTCCTAAAATATTGTATATAAAAATATAATTTATTTATTTAATTTCAGATATGCTGAAATTTCAGAATTAATTATATACCTAAAATTATTTATTGACGATAGCACCCCTAAAAATATTTATTTATTTTTAAAAAAAATTGAAAAATAAAAAATATTCAAAAGAATGTTTATTTATCGGATGCACCGTCTTAACTTCGAAATATTTATTTATTTTTTTAAAAATAAATAAACAAAGAATATTTATTTATATCTTGATGTAATTTGCTTAGTTAAGAAAATTTTATTTATTTAGCTACCTAAAATTATTTAATTCTAAAAAAAATTATTTTATTTAATAAAAATTATTTATTTAATTTTTTTGAAAAATTTGTTTTATTTATTTTATTTTTATTTAATAAGATAAGAGATTCCTAAAATCAAGATTCGTCTGGAGACAATTTAAAAAGTAAGTATGGTACAATATCCATTTTGTTTAAATCTAAAATATCGCGTTCGCGAGCCCACTCCAACAATGCATGTGAGAACTGACTAGAAAAGCCCCTAACCACCAGATTCTACAGAACAGTTCTCCCCAACCTAATAAAACAATCACAACTGTCACGATTAGACACTAGGTCCATTTCTACTGACCCAGTTGTGCTTGTTTAACCTACAAATAAATTACAACTAAACCTAATGCGAAAGTTGAAGAACGCTCCCGAGCACCAGACTTCAAAACCTAAAACTCCATGAAAAATTGTTTTATTGTAAAAGCTAGGTGGAAAAATGGAAAAGTTTTTGAATTTGTATGAGGTGAAGCCTCTGATCCTGAAAGCAAAGTATAATTGGTTCATCTCTTCATTACACCGAAGAAGCCTCTGAGCAAAGAATGGTACTACTGGTTTGCACCTAAGTACAAACACAGCAACACCACTCCTCGTCCCTGAGAACTTCCTCGCCGAATGAAGAGAAGAAACCAATGTTCTTCGATCGCATAACCCCGATGGCCATAGGCGACCTAAGAACGTCATCATCGTTAAAGAGTGAAGCTCTATGGATGGCTTGTTAGGCCTACCACTATAGAGAGAATTTTATTTAAACCCTAGTACACGAATTAATTCCAAAAAAAACTATTTACACACAAAAAAAAGTAAAATGTACCAAATATTTACAATATAAACATGTATATCAAAAATATGTACATGGTAGTAGAAAAATATGTACATGGTAGTAGAAAAATATGTACATGGTAGTAGAAAAATATGTACATGGGATCAAAAATATGTACATGGTATCAAAAATATGTACATGGTATCAAAAATATGTACATGGTAGTAGAAAAACCAATCTCTAAAAAAAACTACTACCCCCAAAACGGTTTTTTTCAAATTAAAAACAATTAGTATTACTAAAATTCAAATGACATGTACAATATGTACAAAAAAATATGTACATAAAAAATATGTACAAGAGAATGTACATTGGTAGTATAAAAAAAATTCCAAAAAAAAACTACTTCCCCAAAACGTTTTTTTTTCCAAATTAAAAATAATTAGTCTTAACTAATTATACAGGGGGGAACAGGGGCCTCCTGTGGACCAGACCACTCCTCTTCCTGTCGCGTGATCGGTGAGATGGGAACCTCCTCAACCAGCTCCTCTGTTTGAGTACTCTTGGTCGAGGAAGCTCCCAGCTCCACGAGCAAGCGACTCTCCTTCTCCCTTCTTCTCCTCTCCTTCCTCTTCAAGTGAGAGCTCCTATTCCTGGAGATCCTCCTCCTTTCTCGCCAGCCCACATTCACCTCCTTATTCACTTCCTCATTCACTATTTCATTCACTTCCTCATTCACTATTTCATTCACTTCCTCATTCACTATTTCATTCACTTCCTCATTCACTATTTCATTCACTTCCTCATTCACTATTTCATTCACTTCCTCATTCACGCACTCATTCACTATATCAACCACCATCCCATCCAATATTTCATCATACTGCTCTTCACAAATGTCATCCATTATCTCCAAAAATATACCATTCTTCACCTCATTCATAACCACATTTATCACCCATTCCACCACATTCATTGCCTCATCCATTTTCTCCTTTCTCTCCACATACTCTTCCTCCTCCACCTCATTCCTCCACGATTCCGACCACCCTGGTCGACACCTCCTTCGGACCCCCTGAAACCTCTTCGTATACATATTTTGTATCAAAAAAAAAATTCAACAATTCTCCAATGAGAATTACTCAATATATTCAAAAAAAAATTTACAGAACCAACAACTAGTTATCCCAAAAAATTACCCAATCAATTTTTATTTTCAAAAAAAAACAATAATATAAGATGTTCCACAAAAAAAAACTATTACAAAAAACCGGCTTGCCAACGCCCAAACTGGAAAATATTTTCCCACCAAAACAGCTCTTATAATTTATATATATAAAAAAAAAATACAAAGCCAACCCCAAGGTCTTTGTTTCGAAACGCCACGTTTTGTAGTATTGAACTTTTCCCTAAAAATTTGTCACCAGCGAATCATGGATTCGGAAATCTCTTATATGTTTCTACCCTAACATTTTGATTAGAATGTTCAAAAAAAAGAATTTGCCATAAAAATAAACAAACAACTAAAAGAAATTGGACTTTAAATTATATATGTATCAAAAAATCTTACTTCCATATGTTGAAGGTGGTTTTAACAGCGTTGTTTTGATTAATTTCACCGCCTTTTCCTTCTATTTCGTTGAATCCGCCTTGAAATTGTAAAACAGGGAGTTTTTCCTTATTCCGCGAGATTCAGCACTTGATTCCGACGGTCAATTATAACTGGATCCTTGTTTAAATTTTCCATTGCTAATTTATTGCTTCCCACAATCAAAGATTTCTTTTCCTTCTTCCAAAACTTACAATAGCTTCAATAACCCTTTTAACTAATTTTCTCTCATCGCCTCACAACTCCTTCAATGTTCCGGAATATATTTTACATTATTGAATGCATATTTCAAAATTCAACTGGTTTTTTATTCCATTACGATCATCTGTACAAATTTTTGGCTGTAGTGCAGATATTAAGTATTAACTCAACTCACTTAGTTAAATTTTAGTTTTAAACTTTTATTGAATAACAGATTAAATGTTGTACTAGTTAATATCGAATTATTACATTGGAAAAAACTAATTAAGATTATCATTTAGTCTTAATTTATAATTTGGAATCACGTAAATGTGACACGTTCTTAATTGAATCCAGTTAAAAACAAATGGATTTTTTCCTTTTTTATGCAACAAACTTTGAGTTAATATCAAAACTAAGCGAAAACTAAACATGGAAAATATGTTTTTCCTTCTAAAACCAAACACGAATTGCATTAACAAAAAAACCAAAATTGTTTTTAAACATTAAAAAAATGGAATCCTGAATGTCAGAAAAAATGTCTCTTTCTTTTCATCTGCTAATGAAAATCAAAATCGTGTAACACCAAGATTCAGCAAAAATTAGCAACGACATCTGTTCGTTAGAATTGGAAATAAAATTGGGTACGTTCGTTTGTCTTTTATAGTATATTCGAAATTTAACTAGCCGTTAAGTATTAGAAAATTTTAAAATGATTATTAATTAATGTAAAAAAAATTAACTGAAACTAATGAAATACATTTTTATTGAATTAGAAACAGAAGATGAATTGGTTTTATTATTGTTTAGGCGAATATAGCGGACGTTACAAATTTCAATGGGGGGGGGGGGGGGTTAAACCCGATTAAACCCGTATGTCGCTACGCCACGTGTCCTACTTTCGGTAGGACAGTCCTCCTTTGAAGCAAGAATGTCCTACGTCCTACTTTACTAAAAAAATGTCCTACTTTAATACAATATCTTACACTGAAAAAAATTGATTTTTTTCCAACCTATTTTTCTCAAAAAACGCGTTAGCAAAATAATTAATCGTGATTGCACCTTTACTAATATTAAATTTGTAACCGATTATTTTATTTTATGTCGAAAGAACAATTAAGCAAACAATTTACATCGCTGTGACATATGTGAATATCTATGCTTTATTGCACGATTTATTCAGATACGGTAAACCATCATTGTTTAAATCATTTTGAATTTAATCCACCGTTAAACCTCTGGTTTTTTTAAATAACTTTTGTTACAAATTAGCAGTTCTTAGTATTATTAATAAAATGAAATGACTGGACTGAATTTTGTTAAAAAGTAAAACATTTGGCTACAGAAAGCTATCGATTTTGAAGGAAAATGTAAATATACAAAACAGAACTAATTATGAGTGCTTACCTCTGGTTAAACATTCCAATTCAAACCTATTGAATCCTATTAAATCCAATATAATTTCAATAGGATTAAATCGGATTGAATTGGTTTAATAGGAAGACTTCGATCTACCAATTAAAATTCAATCGGAATGAATGGGATTCAACAGGAAAAAAGGTTCTGTAGGATTCTAATGGAAATTTCAATCGGAAATTAAGAGATTCAATAGGAAAAAAGAACTTCGAAAAAAATTAAACAATTTTATGAATTTAACAGGATTTAATTGGAAAAGATTTAATAGGAATGAATAGGATTAATCGGAATTCTGCAATGGAAATTTCCAATTATTTCCTATTTATATACATTTCCTATAGAATCCTATCCATTCCGGTTGAAAAATAAAATAGAGATATTTAACAGGAATCAATAGGATTGTATTGGAAATAGATTTTTTGAATAGGAATTAATTGAAAATTCCCAATGTAGAATTCCGAATAATCCAATTCATTTTTTCAATTGGTTTCAATTGGAATGTTTAACCGCAGGGACAACATAAGTTTATTGATTTTAATGAAAGTGCCAATGAATCAGCAGACGGATGTTTAGCTGTATTTCTGAGTCCTTAAAAACTTTAAATTTAAGTTTTTCGAGTGTTAATGCATTGGAGGCTGATAACATAAATGCGAATTTGTATGCCATTATTCATTATAAATAAATCAATTAGCATTACAGAAATAAAAAAGTGTATTTTAGAACTGCAAAAGGAAGTGGCACAAATCCAACGAGTTTTTAGTTTTAAGACCGTAGGGGTAGTGTGTCCTACTTTGAAACTTTTAAAACGTGGCAACCCTGGCAATGCTGCAAATTGTTTTACAATTTTACGTAAATTTTTGTTCAATAATATGTTTACTTACATCATGAAATAATTAATAAATATCCATTAAATATGTTTCGACATGATAAATATAGATTGTATTACTAGGTAGTGCAAACGCGTTTTCCACATAAAAGTGTAGTTTGCCTGTTTGCAGCACGAGCGCTACCTGCGCTAGTAATACATACTACATAGTATTTGTAGCAAATGCACAAAATTTATTAAATAAATATTTAATTGATTATATAATTTATTTAACCAATTTATAAACAAATCTTGTATCTAATTCAGGAACACTATTTGGGTGACCATCTCTGCTGAGCTTTTGACTTGTAGTTTTTTTTTAAGAAAACTCAAAATTTAGAACTTAGAAGGCCATTTTAATATTTTTAGGACTACGCTACACGTTATCTAGGGTAGAATGCAATTATTTTTAAAGGGCTAAACTCAGAAGTCCTTAGAAGCTTCTAAGATGCGATATGCGATATATTTATAAAAGTATGCTTTATACTTTTAGGTAGATTTCATATAAAAATCTACCTATTGCAATGGGCTTCATCTCGGAATTTCGGAAAAATTTTTGTGCCAAACGACTATATATGATAAGCGGAGACGAAAAAACAAAAAAAAAAAATTTATATATGTATATATATATATATATATATATATATATATATATATATATATATATATATATATATATATATACATATATATATAGGTCTAATTCATATTAAATTCAAGTTGGATCACATGAGTGGTTTGGAATCTCAAATTATTATATATTTTATGTTTGTCATCGAAAAAAAAAATATACTTTTTTTTTTGTTCCTTGAAAAACAGCATAAGTGTAAAAAAAAATCAAATTTTGTCAAAAAAAACATCTTTCGACTGGCCCCAAATAACTTGGAAATGAATAGCTTTAATTCTAAATTTTTTTTTTTAAACATAAGTTAAAAAAAAAAAAATAATTCATTATTAATGATTTGTATCTCACTTAAATATTAATTATAGAAATTAGTTATAGAAAAATCGATTTTTTTTTAGTCGAAACTTTAATTTTGTCCAGTTTTGCGGATGATATTTCTATAACAAACATTTAAGTGAGATACAAATCATTAAAAACGAATTATTTTTTGTCTTTTAGCTTTTGTTTAAAAAAAAAGATTTAGAATTAAAGCTATTCATTCCCAAGTTATTTGGGGCCAGTCAAAAGATGTTTTTTTTGACAAAATTTGATTTTTTTTACACTTATGCTGTTTTTCAAGGGAAAAAAAAATACGTATATTTTTCGATGACAAACAGAACCCCTTTTTATAAATTTGAGATTCCAAACCACTCATGTGAAAATTTCCGGTTTTACTTGAATTTAATATGAATTAGACCTATATATATATATATATTAGACTGGTCGTTAAAAACTAAATTTTCCGAGACGCCCCCTAGAAAAATTCTTTGTGGTGAAAAAACCACAACGGCACTATTTTTTTTTTTTTAAGTCAAAAGAACACGTGCCACAAAATCATCGAAGTTTATTTTTTGATAAAATTGTGAATATCTCATCAAATATGCAGATGTCAAAAAAAATCACATAATCATTTTTGTAGGAAATTTAATGCTCTACAAAAAAGGTCCAAGTCATTTTTTCCTAAAACCTATATTTCTGATGATATTTTGAAATAAAACTTGAAATTCTTCGAAACTCGTAAAACCAAATGATGAAAATTTCGACGAAAAAGTATTAATTTTGATTTTTTTTGTAACGATTATTTTTTTATACATTTCATTCTATAGCATAAGAAGAAAATTAGGACTTTTTCGTCATCTTTATTTTTTATGTTTTTTAAAAATTACGAAAACTTACAAGTTCATTTTCAAAATATCATGAGAACTATACGTTTTCGGGAAAAAATGACCTGGACCTTTTTTGTAGAGAATTAAATTTTCAACAAAAATGATCCATGTGATTTTTTTGACATCTGCATATTTTATGAGATATTTGAAAAAATCTACGGATTTTTCAAAAAATCAACTTCGACGATTTTGCGGCACGTGTTCTTTTGATTTAAAAAAAAAAAATAATGCCGTTGTGGTTTTTTGACCCCAAAGAATTTTTCTAGGGGGCGTCTCGGAAAATTTAGTTTTTAACGACCAGTCTAATATATATATATATATATATATATATATATATATATATATATATATATATATATATATATATATATATATATATATATATATATATATATATATATATATATATATATATATATATATATATATATATATATATATATATATATATATATATATATATATATATATATATATATATATATATATATATATATATATATATATATATATATATATATATATATATATATATATATATATATATATATATATATATATATATATATATATATATATATATATAAACGAAATGAGATATAACGAAAACGACCGGCACTCTCGCGGTCGCATTTGTTGAGGTAGATCAAAAAAAATGCCTGTACTTGTGTGTTCTAATAATATCTTGGATAAGTTCGTGAATCAGCAAAATCCGACACGTGGTTAAGAAACTAGAGGCTTTTTTCTGAAAAAATTGATTTTTTAGAACCGTTATAACGGCCGTTTGGATACAACGGTATGAGATATAACGAAAACAACCGGCACTCTCACGGTCACATTTGTAAAGCCAGATCAAAAAACCTTTTTTTAAAATGTGCGTTTTATTAATATCTTGGACAAGTTCGTAAACCAGCCCAATCCAACACATGGTTAAGAAACTAGAGGCTTTATACTAGAAAAAAACTCTGTTTTTTAGATCCGTTATAACAGCCGTTTGGATTCTAATATTTTTAAAAAATTCATAAATTTAGAATCTTTGAAACCTTTTTAATCAGTTTCTTTCGAAAAAAAGACCTCTGCAGTTGGAGGTTTCTGAGTAAGCGGCTCCAACAAAAAAGCTTGTAAAACACAAAATGCGTTTGAATCAACCGGCGCTCTCACGGTTGCATTTGTGGAGCCAGATCAAAAAACCCTTCTTAAAAATGTGTGTTTTATTAATATCTTGGACGAGTTCGTAAATCAGAAAAATCTGACACATGGTTAAGGAACTAGGGGCTTTATACTAGAAAAAAGTGGTTTTTTTAATCCGTTATAACGGCCGTTTGGATACTAATATTTTTAAAATCTTCATAAATTTAGAATCTGTGGAAGCATTTTAATCCGTTTCTTATAAATATAAAGCTCTGCAGTTAGAGGTTTTTGACTTGTTGGCTTCAACAAAAAAGTCTGCAACAATCCCCAACTACAATTTCCAAAAACCCTATAACAGTCAATGAAAAAAAAAATAAAAGGTTTGAATAGAAGAAATTAAATTTTTTTCTTAGAAATAAACTATTTTGATATTTTGCAGTAATTGCACGACATATGATATAGAGTAGGTTTGTGTCAAAAATTGTCACACACATGTTCTGTGGTAGATTTGATATTTAATAAGACTGAATCTAACAAAATATGGTGTGCAATTTATGAAAATTTTTTTGCTATCCACAAAATTGTCGATCGATCTAGTTTCGAACCGATAAGAACTTTTTATTACGCTTTAAAAAAGTATATCATTCTCATCAGGGCTAGCCGACTAGATACAATACCAAAAAAATTTTTCGCTATATAAACCTAAAATAGGTCACTACTCTAGCGAAGTATAAGAAACCAAAAAACTTTCATAAACATATGTTTATTAGATTCAGGTTTAGTCAATTTGTTTCTCTAGTTGATCACTATTGTTGTTATACTCTAACCAAGTTAGAATTGGATAACAAACTTGTATCGGTAAGAAGAAGATGACCATCTTCACTTGTGTCTATCGACACATTATCTACAATTAATTCAATGAATTATTTGTGATATTACATCACTCCGATGGAAATAATCCCATCATGAATAATAAGACTGAATCTAACAAAATATGGTGTGCAATTTATGAAAAGATGGTCATCTTCTTCTTACCGATACAAGTTTGTTATCCAATTCTAACTTGGTTAGAGTATAACAACAATAGTGATCAACTAGAGAAACAAATTGACTAAACGTGAATCTAATAAACATATGTTTATGAAAGTTTTTTGGTTTCTTATACTTCGCCAGAGTAGTGACCTATTTTAGGTTTATATAGCGAAAAATTTTTTTGGTAGTGTATCTAGTCGGCTAGCCCTGATGAGAATGATATACTTTTTTAAAGTGTAATAAAAAGTTCTTATCGGTTCGAAACTAGATCGATCGACAATTTTGTGGATAGCAAAAAAATTTTCATAAATTGCACACCATATTTTGTTAGATTCAGTCTTATTATTCATGATGGGATTATTTCCATCGGAGTGATGTAATATCACAAATAATTCATTGAATTAATTGTAGATTTGATATTTGTTTGTTGTAAAATTGGATAGATATAATTTTGCTTATAGGTAGCTAATTTTCTTTTTAAAATTTGTTCGATATCTGTTTGAAATTAGTTTGTTTTGTTTAAACTAATCTGATACATCAGATTCTACTGGCACACAAAACTGTCTGATCTCGAAATCTACCTATTTCTATACGGATATACGTGCCGCTTGGACTTTTTTTATATGCGATATATTTGCGATATATTTACAATCACAATACAACTGATAAATTTATTTCAAAAGGAACAAGCCATATAAAGATTTAATATATGGAATATGGATATTGGATATTGAATATATTATTATTATTTTTTTTAAAAATTCAAAATTTCATCAACAGAACGAAAATAGCTGTCGATGAAATTTTGAACTTCGAAACATGTAGTAAAGATTATTTTAAATAAAATTGATTTATTAAAAATATTTTGAGTGAATTTGGATTTTACAATTAAAATAAAAAAAAATATTATATTTCACTCAAGTCGCTCCGGAGAAAGTTTTATTTTAATTATTTAATATATCCTTGTAAACCTTCTATCAAATTTCCAATTTTCTGTTTATCCACCGTACTTTGTAAGCTTTATAAATATAAATTTACAATATGGAGGGGGCGAAATCTCACAGCTCTGAGATATCAAGACTTCGGTCTGGGTTAAGGATTTTGATATAATTTTCGGCAAAAAACTTTTATAGGACATGGTTTTAGTTTTAGGCAGCGATATATATCAAACATAACTCTTTGTTAAAGTACAAGTATGTTTTTATCTCTGTTTAGATATTTATTACAAAACTAACACGAAACATCAATACGTTGCCGGAAAATTATAACAGATCATAAATTAACATCATTTAGTGAAAAGATGATACATTCAGCAAACTGCTCAAAACCTCTCCATTTAGCGTGTCGAGAAAATATTACAAAATCACAAATTCATATTTCTTCCAAAAATATTTTAAAAATTAAATAAAATCAAACTTTTTTCAAAATTCCAAAAATATTCCAAAAATTAGAATAAAATCAAATATTTAAACTTTTTCTAAATTCCAATAATAATCCAAAAATTCTTAAAAATTCAAACTTTTACCAAAATTCTAAAAATATTGCAAAAATTATTATAAAATCAAAAATTGAAATTTTTTTCAAAATCAAAAAATTAAAATTTTTCAAAATTCTAAAAATATTCCAAAAATTCTTACAAAATCAAAAATTCAAACTTTTTCCAAAATTCTAAAAATATTGCAAAAAATTATTACAAAATCAAAAATACAAACTTTTTTCAAAATTCCAAAAATAAATCAAAAACTATAACAAATTCAAAAATTTCCATGTCCAATTTCATTTTCAATTACATTTACGTCATTAAAACAGCTACATTTTTTTTCCAAAAAATTGGCTAAAACAATAAATGAAATCATTTTTTGACACACTTGACATTATTATTTTGACAAACTTATAATGCCATAATTCTCTATAATAATAATAAAATTTCATGTCATACAAAATATTAATTTTATTTTTTTCTAAAAAAATTGGGTAAAAAATAAATAAAAACCTTTCTTTTGACACACTTGACAACATTTTTTTGACAAACTTATAATGCCATAATACTCAATAATAATAATAAAATTTCATTTCAAACAAACAATTTTATTTTTTTCCAAAAAATTGGGTAAAAAAATAAATAAAAATCTTTCTTTTGACACACTTGACAGCATTTTTTTGACAAACTTATAATGCATTTATCTAGTTTTTGATCTCACATACCAATCCCTACCATCAAGATTTCTTCAAATATAATGTTCCTACTCGTAATCACTTAAAATGAACGTTTTTTAAGCCAAAAATATGAAAATTTGCTATTTTTGACTCACGTCATGATTTTCTTGACACACTTCCGGTACAGTTACCGAACATTCTTTCGCACCTGTCTCTTGAGTATACCTATTTTTAAAAAAAAAAGTTTTTGAAATACCTCCAGCGGTTTTCCCTGCAGCGTAGGTAATGACGGCCGGCCGGCCGCCCGCCCGACAGACACACATTTTTTTTTGCTTTTTTAGAATCAGTAGGTCCTAAAACGTCGAGAAATGTCAAAAAAGGTGGGGGTAAGAATTTCACTTTGAATTCATGAATGTAATACTTAGGTCTTTCAGACCGAAGTAATATATTTTTAACAATTACGTCAAACTTTCATTCTTATCTGCTAGATATCTGGTACCTCAAGTAACGAATAACTTTATCTGGTAGATAAACCTTATCCAAAGGTGAAGAAACCCGATTCTGTCAGATATCTTCTAGATAAAGTTATCGACAACTTATCTAGAACTGAAGAAATCGGGCATTACTGTTTCTTTAATTTTTTTATTTAAACGCAAACAATGCTTTAGGAATTAATTCTTTATTTTAATAAATTGCTTTTGTTTTCTTTCGCCATAAGTTTTTTTATTTCACTCCGTCCCTCTGGTGTTAACCTGGTAGATATTAGCAAGCCCAAAGGTGCGCTCACAGACAATCGAAGAAAAAACGAAACCTATAAGTATTTCTTATCTATAGATAATTTTGATCGATTATCGATTTATTTATAGTTTTATTAGTATATTTTTAGTTTTATGTTGGTTTAATATATATAGTTAGTCTACACAAAAGTTTTTTTCGACCTAGCTTTACTAAATAGATTGACTTGATTAATTTCCTTAAAAAAAGTTATTCTCATATTTGGTTCAGTCATACATTTTTGTAACAAGTGTTTTGAAGACAAAGCCAATACTAAGTATAAAGGTCCATATTTATTTAAATGATAAAGTACACACTACACAGATTCAAAATACAAAACTCGACCCACGTGTTAGCTTTACATATATAATTTTTCTCTGCACTCTTCCAATAACTTAAATTTATGTATGTGAAGTTAGCCCGTTTTTCATCCCGTAAAAATGCAATGGCAACACTAAACATTTATGTCGTGACACTTTCTACTGTCATACAAAAATATCAACTCTCAGCCTAGAAAATTGACTGTCACGCTAGTTTTTTGTAAAATTTTGTGAAATTTTGTTTTTTGTAAAAGCCCAACTAGAATTCGTGTAGAATTCTACGCAAATTTCTTTATGTTTTAATAAACCAATTACGTCGAAGTTTTGTAAATATTATACACATAATCAATTACAACAGCCAACGTTCATTTATACAAAATTTAATTTTGTTTCAGTATATGCTACTCTCAGCCCGTAATTTGTTCTTTCACGATATTACTATCTTAATGGAAAATGAGATAGACGCTTGTTAGCTGAAAACGGTTCCTTGCCCGGAAATTATGATTAATGATCTTAATTGGAAAAGGTTCAATGAACATTATGTGATTTTTCCAGAATTTTTGTATGTGTAGTTACCTGGATAAAATTTTGAGAACTTTGGGCAAAATAATAAGTTTTCGTATTTTTCGTACTAATTTAATTTTTGATACATTTTTTTATGTTTTAATAAACCAATTATGTCGAAACTTTGTAAATATTACACACAAAATCAATTAAAACAGCCAACGTTCAGTTTTACAAAATTTAATTTTGTTTCAGTATATGCTACTCTCAGCCCGTAATTTGTTCTTTCACGATATTACTATCTTAATGGAAAATGAGATAGACGCTTGTAAGCTGAAAACGGTTCCTTGCCCGGAAATTATGATTAATGATCTTAATTGGAAAAGGTTCAATGAACATTATGTGATTTTTCCAGAATTTTTGTATGTGTAGTTAGTTACCTGGATAAAATTTTGAGAACTTTGGGCAAAGTAATAAGTTTTCGTATTTTTCGTACTAATTTAATTTTTGATAAATTTTTTCATGTTTTAATAAACCAATTACGTCGAAATTTTGTTAATATTACACACATAATCAATTACAACAGCCAACGTTCATTTTTACAAAATTTAATTTTGTTTCCGTATATGCTACTCTCAGCCCGTAATTTGTTCTTTCACGATATTACAATCTTAATGGGAAATGAGATAGACGCTTGTAAGCTGAAAACGGTTCCTTGCCCGGAAACTATGATTAATGCTCGTAATTGGAAAAGGTTCAATGAACATTATGTGATTTTTCCAGAATTTTTGTACGTGCAGTTACCTGGATAAAATTTTGAGAACTTTGGGCAAAATAATAAGTTTTCGTATTTTTCGTACTAATTTGATTTTTGATACATTTTTTTATGTTTTAATAAATCAATTATGTCGAAATTTTGTAAATATTACACGCATAATCAATTACAACAGCCAACGTTCATTTTTACAAAATTTAATTTTGTTTCAGTATATGCTACTCTCAGCCCGTAATTTGTTCTTTCACGATATTACTATCTTAATAGAAAATGAGATAGACGCTTGTTAGCTGAAAACGGTTTCTTGCATGGAAATTATGATTAATGATCTTAATTGGAAAAGGTTCAATGAACATTATGTGATTTTTCCAGAATTTTTGTATGTGTAGTTACCTGGATAAAATTTTGAGAACTTTGGGCAAAATAATAAGTTTTCGTATTTTTCGTACTAATTTAATTTTTGATACATTTTTTTATGTTTTAATAAACCAATTATGTCGAAACTTTGTAAATATTACACACATAATCAATTACAACAGCCAACGTTCATTTTTACAAATTTAATTTTGTTTCAGTATATGCTACTCTCAGCCCGTAATTTTTTCTTTCACGATATTACTATCTTAATGGAAAATGAGATAGACGCTTGTAAGCTGAAAACGGTTCCTTGCCCGGAAATTATGATTAATGCTCGTAATTGGAAAAGGTTCAATGAACATTATGTGATTTTTCCAGAATTTTTGTATGTGTAGTTACCTGGATAAAATTTTGAGAACTTTGGGCAAAATAATAAGTTTTCGTATTTTTCGTACTAATTTAATTTTTGATACATTTTTTTATGTTTTAATAAACCAATTATGTCGAAACTTTGTAAATATTACACACAAAATCAATTAAAACAGCCAACGTTTAGTTTTACAAAATTTAATTTTGTTTCAGTATATGCTACTCTCAGCCCGTAATTTGTTCTTTCACGATATTACTATCTTAATGGGAAATGAGATAGACGCTTGTAAGGTGAAAACGGTTCCTTGCCCGGAAACTATGATTAATGGTCGTAATTGGAAAAGGTTCAATGAACATTATATGATTTTTCCAGAATTTTTGTATGTGTAGTTACCTGGATAAAATTTTGAGAACTTTGGGAAAAATACTAAGTTTTCGTATTTTTCGTACCAATTTAATTTTTGATAATTTTTTTTATTTTTTAATAAATAAATTACGTCGAAATTTTGTAAATATTACACACATAATCAATTACAACAGCCAACGTTCATTTTTACAAAATTTAATTTTGTTTCCGTATATGCTACTCTCAGCCCGTAATTTGTTCTTTCACGATATTACTATCTTAATGGGAAATGAGATAGACGCTTGTAAGGTGAAAGCGGTTCCTTGCCCGGAAACTATGATTAATGCTCGTAATTGGAAAAGGTTCAATGAACATTATATGATTTTTCCAGAATTTTTGTATGTGTAGTTACCTGGATAAAATTTTGAGAACTTTGGGAAAAATACTAAGTTTTCGTATTTTTCGTACCAATTTAATTTTTGATAAATTTTTTTATGTTTTAACAAACCAATTACGTCGAAATTTTGTAAATATTACACACATAATCAATTACAACAGCCATCGTTCATTTATACAAAATTTAATTTTGTTTCAGTATATGCTACTCTCAGCCCGTAATTTGTTCTTTCACGATATTACTATCTTAATGGGAAATGAGATAGACGCTTGTAAGGTGAAAGCGGTTCCTTGCCCGGAAACTATGATTAATGCTCGTAATTGGAAAAGGTTCAATGAACATTATGTGATTTTTCCAGAATTTTTGTATGTGTAGTTACCTGGATAAAATTTTGAGAACTTTGGGAAAAATAATAAGTTTTCGTATTTTTCGTACCAATTTAATTTTTGATACATTTTTTTATGTTTTAATAAATAAATTACCTCGAAATTTTGTAAATATTACACACATAATCAATTACAACAGCCAACGTTCATTTTTACAAAATTTAATTTTGTTTCAGTATATGCTACTCTCAGCCCGTAATTTGTTCTTTCACGATATTACTATATCTTAATGGGAAATGAGATAGACGCTTGTAAGCTGAAAACGGTTCCTTGCCCGGAAACTATGATTAATGCTCGTAATTGGAAAAGGTTCAATGAACATTCTATGATTTTTCCAGAATTTTTGTATGTGTAGTTACCTGGATAAAAATTTGAGAACTTTGGAAAAAATAATAAGTTTTCGTATTTTTCGTACTAATTTAATTTTTGATAAATTTTTTTATGTTTTAATAAACCAATTTAATAAACCAACAAAGCGACTTTTTGAGATATGAGCTTTGAAGTAAACCAAGGTTTTACGCGCCGCCTAGCCTTAAAGATAAAAGTTATTAATTTTAAACTTACTTATTTCAATTATTCAATTATTTTCCTTTTTACTTGCAAAAATATACTTAAGTCGGATGAAATTTGTGGCACCTATTCACAAAACATTGACACCATTACCAAAACTACGTGAAAAAGCCTCAAAAATTCAACCGCGCATAACTCCGATTCAGAGTACACAAAAAATAAAAGCAGAAATAACTCTTTTCCTTTCGTCAATACCAACAAAATATCAAAATTTCAGATTTTTAAAAAATAGTTGTTTTTTTTTTCGATGTACGTTTTCAAAATAATAGCCCTACTGTTTAAAGTTACGCATCTTCACAATATTGTCCAAATTAATTTTTGTGTTTGAGAATAGGGCCCAAGTAGTATGTTGAAAAATTGTTTTTGTTTTTCATCTATACATCACAAAAAAATCATTCCTCTTTATCGCTTTTCTATCAACACTAAACGCATACCTTCGTATATTTAAACTACATACACATGACATAAATTGAATTTTATATTATTGACATGGATTATATGTAATATATATTATCTTGTCCGTTGTATTTGCATTTTCGCCACACTTAAGAAACATGTATATGTGTGAACTTTTATGAACTAAATTGATTTTATGTGGATTGTTGGATATGTATTGATAATTTAAAAAGGAAAGAATTTTTGTATGTGCTTATGCGTTTTGTCTGATCTAGGAATAAAAATAAAAATAAATTTGTATCAGCGGTTTATTTTTATACAATTTTAAACTTTCAAAGGTTAATACGTGTATATTTTCTGTGGTTTAGCGTTTTATTGTTCTTAAGAATACTGAGTTAGTAAAACAGTTTTTTTCAAAACTCAAACTTAGATTTTTACGATTTTATATTTACTATTTGCTTTTTACGTGAAATTGAATTTAATTTGGCCTACAATAATTCTGTATTAACTAATTTTTACTGTCCTTTTGTTACTTTAATTACAACAGATCGTAATTTATACATTGATCGAATTAAAAACCATGCCTTTTAAATATTCCGATTTCCCCGAAGAAAATTTGGACATTGTACGAATAACTATTTTAGACAATGTGAAGCATGACGATATTTTATCTCTTAATTTTATGAATGCTCCGCTTGCAGCAATTATTTGTGCAAATTTGTCCATTAAATGCAATGAGCGAATGCGGTTGAGATTAAGAGATTTAATTCGTCGAAACAAATGCTTTGTTTCTAATCTCCTTGAAGCATCAAAAATAAGAGAAGACGCTTGTAAAGCTCTTACATTATCAAATAAAGGTTATATTTTGGATATTAACAGCGATAATTTATTTAATACTTCGAATGACATGCAAACGGATGATATATGTGAAAATAGAATTATGATCGATTCAATAATGCTTGAACAAAACTGTGATATTATTGAAATTGATAATTCTATTTTCGACAATCAAATTATAGAACGTGATTTGATAGTGGATACTGAAGATGCTATTATAGTTTCTCCTTTGAATAAACCGTGTTCAGATTTGGAATATGCATGCTTGAATAAAGTTTTAGTAATACCAACCAAAATATGGGCTGAGATTTTCAATATGCAAACTCGTAAATTTGATAAATTTAAATATTCTTCCGTTTTCTCTGAACTACTCTCCAAAATGACTGGTTGCCTAATATGTGTTAAAGACAGCCAAGTTAACAAAAACTCAATTTGTATTCGTGCATATTGTGGACATAGAGATCTTAAAAACGGTACAGAATGTCGAAAATTCAAAATCACAAATAAAGGTCAAAAGACTAGTAATAGTTTTAATATAAGCGTTTCATCCCTCAAAACATTTCACCCTTACATAAAATCTCGTGTGGTTAGTCGATTTTATCGGCAGAAAGTAAAAGAAGCTTTGCTTACATCATCGGTTGAACGGCTATCGGAAAAATTATTTTTAAATGAGGATAAGGATTTTGTAAAGCAGAATAAAACCCTGTTGAATTTACCTACCGTAGATGTCTTACGAAAAATTAAGTCCGAAGCTCTAATGGGTCAAGATAATCATATGGATGATATCGAAGACATATACATAGAAATACAAAAGACTAAAGGCACTGCTGATCAACATATACAGCAGTTGTCTAAATGGCCATTCTATGTTATTAGTTTTAGTAAAATACAAACCGAGATGATTAAATTGATAACAGCTAAAAATTCGGACGCAAAGCTTGTCGTATATATGGATGCCACGGGCGGACTTGTACGACAACCAAATCCAGAAATGTCATCTGTTTTGTATTATGCTCTTATAATTGCAATAAAAAAAAATGCACATGATCCAAGTGATCCCTTTCCTATTAGCGACTTTGTGAGTGCAAGTCACAGTAGTCACAGTATTGGAACTTGGCTCAGAGCATTCAAACGGTTTGTTTTAAATCAGACTCATAAATGGCCTATTTTTGATACAGTTGTTACCGATTTTAGTTTTGCTGAAATTAATGCCGTTTTAGAAGGCTTCAATAATTTAACTGTTATAGATTATTTAAAACTATGCCATAAATCTATCATTTCGGCAAAATTAGCAAATTTAAACAAGTATGTAAAAATACATCTTTGTTGCTCACATCTCCTTAAAAATTTAATGAATGATGTTAATGATTATTTTAGGGTATCCTCGAACGTATCAAAATATGTTAAAGAAATAGTGGCATCATTTTTCATAAGTAGTAATTATGAGAATATGAAACAAATTTTCCACCATTTTGTTTTACTATTAAAATCAAAATATACATCTCACCAGACCGTTTCAGCTTTCAATCAAATAATTAAAAATACAATAGACATTGAAAGCATAACTTTGGAGGAAAACTACACCGCAAACATATACGAAGAAGGTGAACTCTTCCATAAAACTATTTACGAGCAAAGCCCCTTTTACCAAGACTTTTTAAGAATTTATACAGAGTGTTATATAGATGAAACCAACATACAACATCAGGTTGTTAATAACTTTTACAATCCCGGTTTTGCTGAAAAATTCGTAAAAAAATACATGACATACGTTCCATTGTGGTCACAACTAATTTATAATGAGGGCAGGCTTAGTAATAGCCATATTGAAAATTACTTTTGTATTATCAAAAGACGTTGTCGTGAAGCATCACATTTAGGAAAGATGCCTACTAAGTGTCTTCGGTTTTTAAAAGAAGTAGAAACACGTAATAAATTAATTTATGAAAGATTTAAAACCGAAATTCCCAAAAGATCTTTGAAAAATTCACCTTTAAATTTAAAAAAAAAAGAGCTCACTTTGTTGGATTCTTTGAATAAAACTGAGATATGGCGCAAAAAAAATATTACAAGCAGTTCCTTAAAACATGCTTACTTCGGTTTAAACAAATTAAAAGAATTTAACAAGAAATCTAGGACAGAAAAAACTGAAACAGCACTAAAAATTCAAATAAAGACGGCCTCTGATTACAAATTGTTAGATAAAAGCAAGAATTGTCAAACAAAAACATGGCTTTTATCTAATGGAAATTGTATAAAAACTGATTTTTATAAAAACACATGTGCTTTTGATGCAGCTCTACAGTGCATTGTAAATTTAAAATTAAAATTCAACTATCTATTCAAAGAATCATGTCCAATTTCAAATGTGGTAAATGCATTGTATAACGGGAACAGTCAACTGGCAGAACAATTAAGATACGATGCCCTTTTTTATATTAAAAAAAATTTGAATCATGATTTCGGTATGTTAAGCAATTGCGAGTGTAACATCACCCTCATATCGGATTGTTTTTTTAAGAGATATCCCTCTTGCGAATCAGAATTTTATTGTGAAACCTGTATGAAATCCACAACAGAAAAGCGACCGTATATTGCGATAGATACTTGTTTGCTAGAAAAACATGGCATTCGAGAATTGCAGAAGAGTTTTGTTTCGATACCACCAAAACGATGTTGTGGATTGATCTTACCTGCAAAATCTACGGTTTTTAACGAATATGCTATAATAAATACAGAATATCGCAATCCGGAAAAACAAAAACCTATAGCGCTGGATGACATCCAAAAACTTATACAAATTAATAATATTAACTACGAAATTAATTCCTTAGTGCATTACAAGGATGATGGGAATCATTATACTGCATACTGCAAGAAATCTGAGTTTTGGGAAGAATTTGATGACCTCAAAGAAAATATAGTAAAAATACGAAATTCGTCAAAATTAGTAGTACCACACTTAGTTTTCTATTCAAAAATGTAAACATAAGTAACACAATATACTATTATCGTTAAAAAATCACAACAGGCCAATTAAAAATAAAAATAAATGTATGTTACTATACAAAACTACTTTTTTCTACCATAAAAAAATCAATCAATTTTTTAATCTAGTAGATATAGTTTTGATTTGATTGATTTTATGTATCCAAATATATATATTCAATTATATTTTAAATAAAAAACATATTCATTTAAAATGAATTAAAATATTTTATTCCGACTAGTTTCGGCAATACTGTTTGAAAGCCATTTTCAAGGAAAAAAGTATTAAGTGTATATATAACATAAAAAAACATTTAATATCTTTGAGTTTACGTTTACGTATTAAAGTTTACGTTACGTAAAGTTTACGTTACGTAAAGTTTACGTTTAAAAGTATTATTTTCACGAGAACAAATTCTATAGTCTTGCCAATCAATTCTATGTTGTGTTTCTACAACGTGTTGTGACAATCCACTATGAGCAGATGTATAATCTATATCTATATCTATAGATATAGATTATACATCTAGAGATATATCTATCAATTTGTATCCATGCAATTTAGGAACTTTTTAGCAGTTCAGATTTATATTAACTAGTAGGGTAGGGTGTGACCATAGCGGCCACGCCAAGAACTTCCCGTTAAGTTAAATAGGTAACATAAAGATATTTTCTTAAAACTTTAATAAATTGAAATTCTCTTTCTAAGACTTGCAATTAATCGTCATATTTTCATCTTTTGGTTACACTGGAAAGAAGATTTTCATTGCACCATATATATTTAAAAAAACTAACGGTGGAGTCTACTTAAAGTCTACTTTGTCAACGTTGCTTTTTTTGATTTTTTTCGATTTTTATCATACAATAACACCATTTTTAGGGTTTCGTACTTTGAAAAAGTAAAAACGGTACCCTATTGGTGAGACTTCGGTGTCCGTCCGAATTTCTACATAATCGATTTTCTCAAAAACTATAAGTGCTATCAACTTGAAATTTTTTACAGTTATTCAATGTATTTGTCCACGCCTACTGACAACAAGAAAATTTTGAATATTATTTTTCATCAATATTTTATGGACATTGATAAGGAGATAGTAAAACAAAAGTTTGTTTTAAGGAATCGAGTTTGGTTTAAAAAAATCAAAAAAAATCCAATCCAAAAAAAATCCAAAAATCCAATCCTTGGTTGTTATAATTTCAAATGTTCATTGGAGGGGGTTGAGAGTAAAAATTACGAAAACAAAATATTTTTGGTCATGTCAAGTGGGGGGATCATATGAAAGGTTATTTTTTTTCTAGTCTAAAACAGTTTTTTTTCTATTTTCGAAAGCACAGTAATGGACTTATTTTAGAAAAAGTGAAATTTTAGTTTTGTCCCCCCCCCACTTATCTTCGAACATTACAAAATAAAAAATTTTAAAAAATTCACGGTTGTAGGAACTTGGCAATAAAAAAATGAAAAATTTTTTTTGGTCGTTATAATTTCAATTGTTCTTTGGAGGGGGTTGCGAGTAGAAATTTTGAAAAAAAAATATTTTTGACTTGGACAAGTGGGGTGTCATATGGAAGGTGATTTTTTTGTAGTTCAAAATAATTTTTTTGTATTTTTCGAAAACACGGTTTCTGACTTATTTATAAAAAGGTAAAAAGTTGTTTCTCTCCCACTCTTTATCTTCGAACATTACAGAAGCGAAAAATTGAAAAAATTCACGGTTATAGACAATGTTGTAAAGATTGAACGAAAACTATAGCAGTTAGCTAATTATTTCAGATGTTCCTTAGAGGGGGTTGAGAGAAGAAATTTCGAACAAGTTGCAAAACGACTATAAACATTACAAAAACCTTATGCTCTAAGTTTCAACAAAATTAAATGTCAAGACTGAGAAGTCTAAAAAAACAGTTGTTCAACGAACCACAGATTTCCTCCCCGAATCCTTTGCCATATTTTGAAAATAGCTGATTCAAAATAGCACATTTTCCATATTCAAATAAAACCGGATGCGTTTGCGGCTCATTTTAATTCAAAAGTTTCATCACGTTTTCATGTGTTTGAGTAATGAAAATAACGCCTATTTTTCAAATTTTCTTAAAAAAACTCAAAAAAGTAAGATAGCAATTGTTTATACAAATGTCATTATAAATGGCTGACATGATGAAAAACAAAATGGGAGGTAAATGATCTTGATAGCATTATTTATTCTAGTAATACTTGCAAGAGATGATATTCAGTTTTTTGGAAACCCCTAAAAGATAAATGTACTGATTTCATTAGAAAAAGACTGGGCTGTAGGTTACACCAAGATATATCGATTGTGACCATTGAAGTTGAAATCGTATCATCCGTTGTGGAGAGAGCGTTGGACAAATGTTTGTCCACATACGATGATACACACGCACATGCCCACACACACTACATACTGCCAGCTAAAAAAAGGCCTTAACAGCTTCAGGTGGTCTTGAAACGTAAAGATATTATAAAAATTTCGATTTCAAAAATCGACCCAAAAACAATAACTTCTCATATCGGAAAGTTAATAAACAGTTGACCAGGCAATCTCCTCTCGAACCTCTGACCTTTTTGTCAAATTTAGAAAATAACTCAGGTTTTTGATATTCAAGGAAACCCGGATGCGGTGGCAGCTCATTTACATACAAAAGTTTCATCCAGATATCATTCGTTTGCATAAAGAAAATAACACGTAGTTTTTTCACATTTTGTTAAAAATCTCAAAAACTAAGATAGCAATTGTTTATACAAATATCATTATAAATGTCTGACATGCTGACAAGCAATATGGAAGCTTCATGACCTTGATAGCATTATTTATTAATCTCATGATATTTGCAAGAGATGATTTTCAGTTTTTTGGAAACCACTAAAAAACAAACGATATAATTTCGCTAGAAAAGGACTGGGCTCTAAGTTACGACAAGATACATCGATTGCGACCATTTTCGTTAAAATCGACCCATCCGTTGTTGAGAAATCGTTGGGCAAAAATTCTCCACACAGCGATATACACATACATACATACACACACACACACACATACAGACTGCCAGCTAAAAATAGTCTAAACAGCTTCAGGAGGTCATGAAACGTAAAGATATCAAAAAAATTCCGATTTCGAAAATCGACCCAAACACAATAACTTCCCATATCGGGAAGTTAAAAAATTCAAGCGGCAGGTTGAGAGTACATATACTGAAACAAAATTAAATTTTGTATAAATGAACGTTGGCTGTTGTAATTGATTGTGTGTGTAATATTTACAAAATTTCGACGTAATTGGTTTATTAAAACATAAAAAAATTTATCAAAAATTAAATTAGTACGAAAAATACGAAAACTTATTATTTTTCCCAAAATTCTCAAAATTTTATCCAGGTAACTACACATACAAAAATTCTGGAAAAATCACATAATGTTCATTGAACCTTTTCCAATTACGAGCATTAATCATAATTTCCGGGCAAGGAACCGTTTTCAGCTTACAAGCGTCTATCTCATTTTCCATTAAGATAGTAATATCGTGAAAGAACAAATTACGGGCTGAGAGTAGCATATACTGAAACAAAATTAAATTTTGTAAAAATAAACGTTGACTGGTGTAATTGATTATGTGTGTAATATTTACAAAATTTCGACATAATTGGTTTATTAAAACATAAAAAAATTTATCAAAAATAAAATTAGTACGAAAAATACGAAAAACTTATTATTTTGCCCAAAGTTCTTAAAATTTTATCCAGGTAACTACACATACAAAAATTCTGGAAAAATCACATAATGTTCATTGAACCTTTTCCAATTACGAGCATTAATCATAATTTCCGGGCAAGAAACCGTTTTCAGCTTACAAGCGTCTATCTCATTTCCCATTAAGATAGTAATTTCGTGAAAGAACAAATTACGGGCTGAGAGTAGCATATACTGAAACAAAATTAAATTTTGTATAAATGAAAGTTGACAGTTGCAATTGATTATGTGTGTAATATTTACAAAATTTCGACGTAATTGATTTATTAAAACATAAAAAAATTTATCACAAATTAAATTAGTACGAAAAATACGAAAGAAAAATTCGAAAACTTATTATTTTGCCCAAAGTTCTCAAAATTTTATCCAGGTAACTACACATACAAAAATTCTGGAAAAATCACATAATCTTCATTGAACCTTTTCCAATTACGAGCATTAATCATAATTTCCGGGCAAGGAACCGTTTTCAGCTTACAAGCGTCTATCTCATTTCCCATTAAGATAGTAATATCGTGAAAGAACAAATTACGGGCTGAGAGTAGCATATACTGAAACAAAATTAAATTTTGTATAAATGAACGTTGGCTGTTGCAATTGATTATGTGTGTAATATTTACAAAATTTCGACGTAATTGATTTATTAAAACATAAAAAAATTTATCAAAAATTAAATTAGTACGAAAAATACGAAAGAAAAATTCGAAAACTTATTATTTCGCCCAAAGTTCTCAAAATTTTATCCAGGTAACTACACATACAAAAATTCTGGAAAAATCACATAATGTTCATTGAACCTTTTCCAATTACGAGCATTAATCATAATTTCCGGGCAAGGAACCGTTTTCAGCTTACAAGCGTCGATCTCATTTCCCATTAAGAAAGTAATATCGTGAAAGAACAAATTACGGGCTGAGAGTAGCATATACTGAAACAAAATTAAATTTTGTATAAATGAACGTTGGCTGTTGTAATTGATTATGTGTGTAATATTTACAAAATTTCGACGTAATTGGTTTATTAAAACATAAAAAAATTTATCAAAAATTAAATTAGTACGAAAAATACGAAAACTTATTATTTTTCCCAAAATTCTCAAAATTTTATCCAGGTAACTACACATACAAAAATTCTGGAAAAATCACATAATGTTCATTGAACCTTTTCCAATTACGAGCATTAATCATAATTTCCGGGCAAGGAACCGTTTTCAGCTTACAAGCGTCTATCTCATTTTCCATTAAGATAGTAATATCGTGAAAGAACAAATTACGGGCTGAGAGTAGCATATACTGAAACAAAATTAAATTTTGTAAAAATAAACGTTGACTGGTGTAATTGATTATGTGTGTAATATTTACAAAATTTCGACATAATTGGTTTATTAAAACATAAAAAAATTTATCAAAAATAAAATTAGTACGAAAAATACGAAAAACTTATTATTTTGCCCAAAGTTCTTAAAATTTTATCCAGGTAACTACACATACAAAAATTCTGGAAAAATAACATAATGTTCAAATCACATAAATTTTATCCAGGTAACTACACATACAAAAATTCTGGAAAAATCACATAATGTTCATTGAACCTTTTCCAATTACGAGCATTAATCATAATTTCCGGGCAAGAAACCGTTTTCAGCTTACAAGCGTCTATCTCATTTCCCATTAAGATAGTAATATCGTGAAAGAACAAATTACGGACTGAGAGTAGCATATACTGAAACAAAATTAAATTTTGTATAAATGAACGTTGGCTGTTGCAATTGATTATGTGTGTAATATTTACAAAATTTCGACGTTATTGATTTATTAAAACATAAAAAAATTTATCAAAAATTAAATTAGTACGAAAAATACGAAAGAAAAATTCGAAAACTTATTATTTTGCCCAAAGTTCTCAAAATTTTATCCAGGTAACTACACATACAAAAATTCTGGAAAAATCACATAATGTTCATTGAACCTTTTCCAATTACGAGCATTAATCATAATTTCCGGGCAAGGAACCGTTTTCAGCTTACAAGCGTCTATCTCATTTAAACTTAAGATAGTAATATCGTGAAAGAACAAATTACGGACTGAGAGTAGCATATACTGAAACAAAATTAAATTTTGTATAAATGAACGTTGGCTGTTGCAATTGATTATGTGTGTAATATTTACAAAATTTCGACGTAATTGGTTTATTAAAACATAAAAAAGTTTATCAAAAATTAAATTAGTACGAAAAATACGAAAGAAAAATTCGAAAACTTATTATTTTGCCCAAAGTTCTTAAAATTTTATCCAGGTAACTACACATACAAAAATTCTGGAAAAATCACATAATGTTCATTGAACCTTTTCCAATTACGAGCATTAATCATAATTTCCGGGCAAGGAACCGTTTTCAGCTTACAAGCGTCTATCTCATTTAAACTTAAGATAGTAATATCGTGAAAGAACAAATTACGGGCTGAGAGTAGCATATACTGAAACAAAATTAAATTTTGTATAAATGAACGTTGGCTGTTGTAATTGATTATGTGTGTAATATTTACAAAATTTCGACGTAATTGGTTTATTAAAACATAAAAAAATTTATCAAAAATTAAATTAGTACGAAAAAGACGATAGAAAAATTCGAAAACTTATTATTCTGCCCAAAGTTCTCAAAATTTTATCCAGGTAACTACGCATACAAAAATTCTGGAAAAATCACATAATGTTCATTGAACCTTTTCCAATTACGAGCATTAATCATAATTTAATAAAAAAAATCGAAAATAAAATGTCATGATAGTATAAAATTTTATAGTATTGCCATATGCAACTTTTCTTATTTTACGGGATAGAATTACGGGCTAACTTCACAAAGGTCTTAAATTTTAAAAAATTTCCATTTAAATCCAAACCCTATAACAGCTTACACACAACCTAAACCAAAACAAATTTTCACTTAAAAAGCCTAAAGAAAATCACTCTAGGTTTTCCTCTCTTTTATAATGTAAATATTTTCATAGTTCGAACAAATTTTCACATATCTTGTCTTGTTTAGAGTTTAGTCTCGATCGCGACGTCCAATACATTGGATGAACAAAAATAAAACGTGAATCGCGAGAAATTAAAAAAAAAGATTAAAATTAAATTATTTTTCTACTTTTTATTGCTAAACAAAAATAATCATTTTTTTTGCGATTTCTATTGGATAATATTTATTATTATTTGTGTCTATTTATAAAATTTTATCTTTCTTAAAGAATAAGAAAATTATAGCAAGTTGTTTTGTGTGTGATTGTGATCAAATCATTTAAACAAAATATATTTATGAAATAAAAAAAAATTGAATCAAAGTGAAGAATTATTTTAAATTTTTTTTTGATTAGCAGAGTTTTTCTGTTAATTTTTTTTCAAGTGTTATTGTGTGTTTTGTTTGGAATAAAAAAGCAAAAAAAATAATTAAATTAGTAGTGGATTTTAATAGCCGACTTTTTTTATTTTGTGTGGTAAGTTAATGGTTAAGTGGTTTTGTAAGCAACATTTTATTATTAATTTCTATTATTATATCCAAAGTATTAGCTGTTATGTTTTAATTTTAGTCGTATGATTTGTAATTATTTTATATGATTGTTTTCAAATTTTATTTAATAAGATACGTTGATAACACTTAATATTTTATCATAATTTATAGATTAGAAAACAAGAAGAATGATGATTATTTATCAGTAACGATTAAAGTAGCTCAGAATTATGGTGATGACAATTTCTGAGATGACGGGTGTGATTTCATGGGATCTATTCATGGGTTTCTATTTATTCACTTTCGTTATTAAAATTAATATTTTTTCTCCAGTACTAAACTTTGAATTAAAGTATAATATTTTTGTAGCAGATTTAGTCATAAGTGTGCCAATATTAATCAAGTTTTTGTAAAGTGAGAACATCACATCACATCGCATTACATTTTTAACCTGTTTGTGTTTTTATCCTCGTACTATCTTCAAAATTTACAAGGCAATTTTAGAACTAGAAAACACTGTCTCTCACTGTTGTTGGCCGTAGGCTTATAATAAAAGTTCTAGAATATCAAAATATTCAAAATATATCAAAAGAAAATGTAAACAAATGTTACGAATTTTACTATCAAGCGCCAAGGGTCGTGTATATCGTTTTAAAACCCAGAGTATATCATCGAGTATATTCACGGAATTGTCTTTCAAATACAAAATTTCCATGTACATTGTACATATAACAAAAAAATTATGAATCAGCATGCAACATATCATATCAAAATGAGACCGCAATCAATGAAAACAAAATCATCGCAAACAGGGTTGTGAAAATTATGAATAAAAAGACGATAAGTTGTATTATAATTGATCGCGTTGATTCATGTAAAGAAAGTTTTCCGGAAAAACGAATTTTGCCGGGAAAACAGCTTCGTAACAATATTTAGAGACGTTAATTTAAAGTTTAATTTAATACCGTAGCTCTTAGTAAAAGAATCACATTTCAACAAATAAAAAATCTTTTATTTTCAATTTTTAATCGATTTTTATCAAGTAAGACGTCTTTGAAAACAGTTTTTCTTATCATTTTTTGCATCTGTGCTGTGCTTAGTATTCATTAATATTATACAGTTTCATATTTATTTAAAAAATGATAAAGAATATGTTTGCAACAAGCACCCACAAATAACAAATATTGTTAACAATAATCAAAGTTAGTACAATGTCACTATAATTACGACCTTTTTAAATATAGAACAATCGAAATCTGAATTACTATTACTGTTTACCGAAATACATTAATTGAATAAGAAAAACAAAATATTTATTTTGTGTTTAACAGGTAAATAAGGTAAGAAGTATAATTGTTTTAATTAAGACAAATAATATCTGGCAACTGGTGATCATCTTTTTCTTGGCTCATTTGTGATCTTTTGCAAATTTTCAGGTACACATTATGACGAATCAGTTGCAATAGCATTTCGGGATGGTTCTTGGCTGATTAAAATAATGCCAATTTGATTCAAATCTCCTGATTGGAAACAGTCAGGAGTGGTTAAATCACGTGGTCGTGAGACCTAATGCCCTTCTCCTTTTCATTTTCCTTAGTAATGTTCAAATCTTAGGTAATTAATACACATACGGTTCGATTATAAGCAACAACTCAATGTTGTATAATATAATTTCTCAAATTACTTCTTCACAGTCATCTATACTCCCAACAAAAGTCAAAAAGATTATATATAGGAAAAAAGACTATCTTATAATTTGTGCTTGTCTCGTAAACATGAGTTTTATTTGTTGTGTAGTTAGTATGATTTGTATTGATTGGTGGTAATTGGCAGTGGGGTCACGGGGTGGACAGAATACTAGTGTGAATTTATAGTAAAAATAGCAATATTGTGTTTTATTTTTGTCTCTATCTTTATTCATTTCGTTTCGTTTTTTATTTTGATGTGGAGAGAACTAAAATACAATGTCAACTAGTGGGTGATTTTTTTTTTATTTTTATAGTAAGTGAAATTGTGGAAAAGATATTTTAATTTGTTTGCATTTTATATTGAAACGAGCTAAGTAAGAGTTAAGAAAATTTGTATGGATTTTAATTTTAATTATGTTTGATTGTTTTGAAAGGATTGATGCTGTTGAAAGTTTTCTTTCTTATTATTATGCTTAGAAAAACTCATAAAGATACAGCATATATCTGTGAGCTTTTGAAAAGGGCGAGGATAGACTTTGAAAAATGTTTAGTTTAAAGCTAAGTTTAGTTTGTTCTGAAATGGAATCGCTAAACAATATACATATATACATACATACACCTAAAAATCGGTTTCCTTCTTCGAAATAGTAGTTTACTCGTTGCAATAGGAAAATACTCGTTGCATAGGAAAAATAAATGTTACACAACAAAATATTTATAAAAAATATTTTTTGAGTTGAAAATATATATTAATTATAAACTAAGCAAGCTATTTTCTTTATGTGATATTTGTACTAATAGTAGTTTTGTGGCGAACATCAAAACTAAAATCATTTCTCAAAAAAATTTAAAATTTAGCAGGCGATGATTTCCTTAACATTTATGAAAAAAACAAAAAATATATTATTATTATTCAGATTTTGTTTTTTCCAAATAGTTAAAAGTTCTTGAATTTCGTGATGTTAAAAATAGTTTTTGTATAATAAATTTTTTTAAATTTAAGTTTTCACAATTCTAAATTTTAAATAATACAATCAATGTTAACATGTTATTGTTAAAGTAAAAATCCAATCAAATAAATTTATGGAAATCAAATCCAGACAATTCGTTAATTAATTATAATGAGAAAGCAGAACAAGTGTAGATGTCAAATATTTCAAGTTCTTCAATATCTATAACTTCAGCCAGTTCATCAGATTTATTTTCACAACTTCCAATATTTATTCTGCCATTTTTAAGATGAATAATTTAGAAAAAGATAATGAATTGAGTGATTCAATAACTGCAGTTGACGATGATAGTGAAAAATGCCGAACAATGCAACATTTTGTTCAATCATGGTTTGGTGATAGTGCTACACATCAAATTCTCCATATATTAGATACAACATCTCCAACAACATCTTGTATCATCATACTCATCTCCTGGAGAATTCAACGCCACTAGCAGCCAGACTCTATATTAAAATCTACCTCCACTCAACGCAGTATCATCCAAAGTTTAACCAGTCAGTGTTTAATGTATTAGTTTATTCTCAAGTAAAAGTTTAAAAATCGAGCGAGGCACGAGTGAGAATTTTTAATTTCCGAGAGAATAAAATACATTAAACACGAATTGATTACACTACTTTATTCTCTGACAAAGAATTATCTATTATATAAAATAGAAACGTTTTCTACTATCAAAACAATAAATCTTTATTGTTTTAATTGAGAAATCAAATTTCTGATTAAAAAAAACCCCATTCCATGCAATCAACCAAGTCCAACTAAAAGAAATAAGAGAGTTTAACTTAAAATTTGATTTTTGAATAAAACCTATCAAAGCCATTGTGATTATAATTTGAAATATAATTTTAATGCAATCAAAAAATGTTGACCAATTGAATCATACATAATAATTTAATAATGATAATTTTGTTTATGAAAATTTTACATTAGGCAATAGGTTAAGTTCATTAATCTATAGGTTAGAAAACAATATAATAATACATACTATTATTATGGAAAAAACATACAAATAAAGTTGATATTAATATTTGGAATAGAATAAAGAATTTCAAAAACTACTGGCAAAATATTATTAGTCCCCAAAATTATTACATTAAAATACAAAATTGAACTGTCTAGGTCCTAGGAATTAATTTAGCTAAATAAGTTTGAAAGCACAATTTTTGTTATGTTGAACTGTTTTGGACCTTTTCAAATATCATATTCAAAAACTATATTGCACCGGAAAGCTCAAAAAACTATATGAACACTGAATCTAACACCAACAAATTAAACTTGTAAATCTCTTATGAATCACCGAATAAATTTGTAAAGAAACCTATTAATTGCTAACAAACTAAATAATTTAGCTAAAAAAACGAATCAGAAATTATACAAATTAAAATTAAAAAAAAAAGCTTACATTATTTTTATTTCTTCAATGTTGTCTTGAATGTTGTCCTTCGTTATTTTTTTCCCACAAAACTAAATGAATCCGTAATATCAACCTTTTCCTTTTCTTTTCCAAAACAAACTCTTCCAAACCAGAATTTCAATCCAACTCAAAAATTTCCTTTCCTTTCCCATAACAATCCGTCTCTCAATAAATCCGACGTTCATATAATTTCCAGTACATTTCTTTTCCATTTTACATTAACTTTTCATTTCTGACCAACAAATTTATTTTCATATTAATAGCATCACCAAACTATCAGCAAAGGCAAAGACGTAATCCGGACCATCTTGTTTCGCCGACACAATTTAGAAACAACTTTCAAATGACCATGAAAAAAACATATTTTCAACTAAAATTCTGACACTACAAGAAAACTAACAAAAATAATTCTTTTGTGCATTTTATTTATATTAATTAATAACAGACTAATATTTAATTAAAGTTAAACAACTTAACATTTACACAATGCACTTATTAAATTACAATTTACATAATCATCTTTGTTTTATTTCATTTTTATTACTGACCAATTCGATTTTTAAATTATGTATCAATTGGATTTAAAAATTATACTAATTCTCGATCCAAACATTTTGATCGTTTTTATATCATATTCTCATCGATCTTCTGTTTCATTTTACATCAATTCTCACTAATACAAACATCAATTCTGTTTATTTTTCAAATTAAAAAAAAATCATTTATGCAAAAACCCGTATTTTTACTTGAACGTATTTACATCATGAACAAAAAATGTAATTAAGTGTACGGTGGTACAGATAAATCTTAATTAAAGGAAATTAATAAAATTATTATTGAATTTGAAAACTATTATTTTTAGAGTAAAAATAGGAAATAGTCCGCCGTTACAATGTTTAAATGCAAATGGATGACTGTGGTTGTGGTTATATTTTTATATGGATGGCTATTTTTTAATTTTTAAAATTTTAAAGAATTTATTATGCTGTCGGAATGTTTTAAGCCGGATTACTGTGTATAAGTTATAATTTTTTTTTGTATTTTTTAAAAAAAGTGGTATAGCCTAAAACCCTATCTAACAAAAAAAATAAAACAACTTTTTACTTTTTTAGTAATTATTTTGAATTTAATAGGAAAATTACTTTTTATTTTTGAAGTACAACTCCTTTAGGTGCGATATGACAAGTAACTTAAATCTTTTTTCGGACGGAAGTAACGTTTTCAAACCATATAAATAAAATAAATATAAATAAATAAATAATAATAATAAATTTAAATAAATAAAATAAATTATAATGAAACCATATATTATGTTCATCTCCATCATAATACACTCTGATTTTAAATATTAAACACATACATTCACACAATTGCATCAAACAATAATCCAAAATAAAATAAAGAAGAAATTCAAACAACAATGAAATAATAAAGGCAAACGAATATTATTTTTTTATTCAGTATAGTCTCGTGATAAATATTATATGAGTTAAAAACGTGTCGATTTTAATTACTTAATTATTAAGTTTCGTTATTTTTTAAATTTATTATTATGTTCGGCAAGTATACGATACAATTCGATTATGTGTCATTATTTTTTGGAATGAAATTTTAATCGTTTATCATTTGTTAAAATTTACATTTAATGTTATTATATTTTTTTATTCAGTCTCGTGTTAATTATTATATGAGTAGACGTGTCGATTTTAGTTACTTAATGGAGTTTCGTTATTTTTGAAATTAATATTTTTGTCTTATTTTTCATTCTTCATGCAAACAATAAAACAAAAAGTGCGTGTAATGTTTACACGCAGTTGAAGTGAAACTTCTTTGGCTACTGTGGCAGGTATTAGTAAAAACATTAAATATAAAATAAATATGTCATATTGAAATATTGTAATTTAGAGTAGCATTGAAAATATAATTTACAATATGTATAATAAAAAGCGATATTTACATAATGTATTATAATGTCAATTCAATTATTATCATAATTGAAATATTAAAGTAGAAGTTTATGAAAACTTAAAGAGAGAAACATAAACTTTACTTTGCATACTCGCCAAATTTCTTGAAAAAACCGCATCAATTGTTGTACCAAATCTTGTTGTTGAATTAAATGAACACGTATTTATATTCAAATTTAATTTTTAATACTTTGTAATACATGTACCGCTAGTAAAGATTACGAACTGTATTTTTTTTTATTAAATTTAGCTTTTAATAGAATTAGTTAACAATTCTCTATCGTTGGTAGCTGCTGCACGAGATCGATTTTTTTAGAAATGTATGAAAGGCATGCAATGTGCTGTCTTCAACCAAACTGTAATTGGATGCTGTGTAGAGATAAGTAAATTGTATGTATAAAAGAACACTGAAATAAAAAATTCGATCACTATGCAACTGCTTTTGTGCAAACCGAATATTTCCGGTCACAATAACCTTAAATTCGGTTATCTTATCTTCAAAATCCAAATTTGAAGACACAACAACCGAATGGAAGACACAACAACCGAATGTGATGTCATCGTGATTCGTGACCACATAATAACTGACCACTGGGCCAACCGAGTTAGAGAATATTCCGGTTTTGTAGAATAAATAGAAAATATTGGTAAGAATCGGTGCTAGTTGTCTAGCAAAGTTTTTTAGAATAATGGGTGGAATACTATTAGGACCAACGGATTTTTTCATATTGAGAGATAAAAGCATTTAATTCATACGATATTACTGCAAAAAATAATTGACTTTATTTTGGTTTCAAGAATTCAGTTTTCTCCGAAAATTCGACCCAACGATTTGCGTTTTCCTTTGAGTTGCAATGTCATTTGATACTTTTGTAGTCAAAATTAAATTAACTCAATGTTTTTCTGCTTGACAGTTTTTTGCGTCAGCGGAAGTTAAGAAATATAAATATTAAACAATTTCGTCAAAATTAGTTTTCCAAGTTTTTCTTAAAAACGCTACGATTTTTTTTTAACCACAATAATATTTCTAATTAAATTTTATAAAAAACACAAACAAAACGAAATCAACCATGCTATGATGTACGAGTAAGTAACACATGATCGTAAACAATCCACTATACGTATCCACTATTGTATAATGAATGAATTACGTTTAATTTAAAACAAAAAATAATTCAAACGAAAAATCTGACCTCCATTTGTGGAAATTCGTGACTAGTTTATTTACGATAAATTGATGTTTTCATTTTTTACTCGTTCATCAATCGTTTATGGAAAGATTATCAATTTAAAATTTAATGAGTTCTAAATTATTTTCTGTTAGCACTGAAAATTATACTGATTTGATGTTAATTTATTTTTGTCTGATGTTTGTTTAAAGTTTCCGATGCGATATTAAAGTAAAATTGTCTTGGCAATGGGATTTTATTTACAATTTGACGGACACGTGAGGTATTAAGATTTCGTGAGTACTTAAATGCAACCATCAAAAGTTTTGATTGAAAAAATATCATAATATTGAAACGTACAATAAACAAAATATGAAATAGAAAATGTAATCATTTTAACTCAAATTACCAAACATAAAATAGAACTGGATAAATTATGTCGTTTTAATGAGTATATAGCAAAGGGATAATAGACTAAGAGCCCGCGACGGCCAGACTTTAAAGTTTAAGGGTGTCTGGCAGAGGGTTTCCACGATAGTAAGTGTCTGGCAATTGGTGACATGACTTCTAATACTATCCCGAAGAATATATCAAAAAATTTGCTTTTATACTTTCACGAAACTTTGGAGGCCCCTTTGTTACCATCCCCCTGCCAAAGCCACTATGATCCAAACTTCATAGGTCGCTTATCGTTCCAACCTGAGTAGGGGGTATGCGCAGAGAAACTTTCAGATTTTATAAAATAACGAAGGTCTGGCCGTCGCGGGCTCTTGTTCTATAAGGCTTTTGCAAAATAATCGATTGTGTTTTTTTTATTTTCATAAAAAGTGTTGTTATAGCAATTACAATATGTGTCACAACAACACATAGATACCTTTTAAGACCTAGGTCCCACAACAACTTGCGCTCCGAGGTGTTGATGAACGCCTTTTTTTAAACCTTTGTGGATTGAACGCTCCCGAGACTACTGGTTCGGGCAAAGCATTCCATTTGTGCGATGTACAAAGAAATCTCTCTGCATTCTGTCGCTATGACAGTGAGTGATCTCAACAGTTTGACTGTTTGCATAAACTGGTTGATGTGTAAAACGAGGAAAAGAATATGGTTGAGCCATGATGGATCCGATTTCATCCCGGCACTATGCTGGTGACGATATTTATAAATAACAACGAGATCAGCAGCAGTGCGACGATGTTGTAGGGAATCAAGATTTGATGTTAAATTTCGATCACCCACAATTCCCATAGAACGCTGTTAGACAGAGTCCAAAAGAGCTAGGATGTAAACAGTTTGAAACTTAAAGAATATGAATAGGATCAGTCGTGCAAACATAACACTTCAAAACGTTCTGGGGTTCTCCCTCTCGTTATCTTGTGTTTATATTTCATCCAGGAGTTTTGCCGTTTGTGCCATCAACCCGCTAGGGTTGTCAAGAAGAGATATGTGGTAACCGTAGATAACACCATCATACGCTTGTTTGAAATTAACGTTATAGCACTGGTAAATACGAAGAAATGATTCACCAATATCTTGTAATGCCACTGTATGTTATGTGTACTTATCTGTTTGGTTCGTAAATTTTTGGCGATATCTTGGGATTAGAATATTTAGTACGGACATGTTAGTAATATACACATGTCTGCATTTTTTTGTGCCGTAGATGTTTAATATTGGAACGTAGGGTATTTTTATATTGTCACAAATTTATTACCTAAATTGTTATTAGTTTTTAATTCGGTAATCGATAAATTACAAGTAAATCGCAAGATTTTAATACCTTGTATAACAACAATTAACTCTTTATTCATTCTCAGTAACTGCCAATTCAATATTCTACAACTAGAATGAATTTATCGTTGCTACAGCTTCAGAATATCCAAACTTGCTTGTAGACAGACCGAATTGCTTCCAAAATCTCAAACAAAAACCCTTTAATTTAATTAGACTTCATCGAAAATCATAACATCGAAAAATATCCATAAATCGAAAAATAAAAATCGTGCTATCGAAAAATCAAAGAACCGAAAAAAACATCAACGAAAATCATAACACCGAAAGTTCACACTGTCGAAAAGTCATTGCATCGAAATTCGAAAAATCTGCACCGATTTTTTTTTGCTATACTGAAAATATCATACTATCGAAAAATAATAATTTCAGCTTACAATATTTTTATCTGTGAGGAGAGTATGTTGGGACGCTGGATGATTTTATACAACTTACAGAATCTGGAAACACTTCACTTACGCTTAATTTTTACTTTTAGCAAAATAAAAGAAATAATTATTTTAATGCGACTAGTCTTCAGCGACTAGTCTATGTGGCACATCTTTGGAATAGCATACTTGAGAGAGGTGGTGAAACGTACGTGATCGCATTAGACAGCTCAAAAGCATTTGATCGAATCTGGCATGCCAACTTGATCAACAAGCTCGTTGCGTACGGTTTTCATCCCGCAGTCGTGAATTTGATTCAAAATTTTCTGTCTAACCGATACTTCTCGGTATCTATAGATGGCTTTTCTTCTGAGTCTAAATTAATAACCGCTGGTGTACCCCAAGGCTCAGTTTTATCTCCCACTTTATTTTTAATTTATATCAACGAACTGTTGCAAATCACCAGTAACCCAATATGGTTTTTTTGTGATACATTAAAAATTAAACCTAAAAATAGGTAGACTCTTCTATGAAATCTACCTAAAACAAAACATGGATACACATTAAATGAACTTACAATCGATTTGATTGTGCGTCTTTTAAGTAAAAATTAAAAAGTAAAATATTTGAACATTGGGCAGTACATTTGAACATTAGATGTTTACATCGAGCGAGTCTATCCATGCTACTACATCGGGAGTTGCCAAATGGATGTCTGAGATGTTGCCATTGTAACGTCGAATTGGACACACAGTTGCAATGTGTTTTATAGTTTGTTGTGGAGCGCCGCAGTCACACTCAGGGGGCTCTGAAATGCCCCACTTGTAGAAAGAATCAGAACAACGTCCATGATTCGTTCTTATTCGGTTTAATGTGGTCCAGGTATGACGAGGCAAATCGAAACCAGGTTGGGTAGAAGTCGGGTTAGTAATAGAAAGGCCAGTTGTGTTGTAATGTTGCCAGGAGGTGTCCCAGGCATCCAAGATATTAAAATCAGTTGCCAGCAGGTTGCTAGCAGTTTTATGTGGAGGCTTTCTTGACTTCAATCGGCAACGAGTGTGGTCACCGTAATATTCGTGCAAGGGTAAGGTGATGTTGTTGGTTACCTTTTTATGTTCACGCATGAGAGCATGCGAGCGTCTGAGTGCAGGTGGAGCGATATTGCTTAACACAGGGAGCCAAGGCAAAGGGGTGGATCTGATAGTACCACTTATAGTACGCATCGTGGCATGCAGCTGGCAGTCAACTTTTTGAGTATGTGTGCTATTCAACCAGACTGGTGCGCCATACTCAGCCACTGAGTAAACCAGACTTAGAGCAGTTGTTCGGAGGGTAGCTGGAGTAGCACCCCATGTAGAGCCTGCCAGTTTGTGCAATATATTGTTTCTCGTTTTAAGTTTTTGTGACGTATTTTCTAGGTGGAGTTTAAAAGAAAGAGTTCTATCGAGAGTAATGCCCAGGTACTTTGGCTGTTGATTGTATTTAATGACAGTGCCGGTAAATAACACTGATAGTTCATGTTTTGCCAGTTTGTTGTTTAAGTGGAAACAGGAGCTCTCGGTTTTACTTAGATTGGAAAATAAGCTCCACGTTCGAAAATAGTCATTCATTATCGCTAGGTCAGTTGAGAGCAAATCCTCCAAGACACCCATGTCTTTGTTTTGAGTGGCCAGGGTCCATTCATCAGCGTAACCAAATTTCTTTGATGTTGTGTCAGGAATGTCATGAATGTACAGATTAAAAAGTAATGGCGCCAGGACAGAACCCTATGGTAAACCATTGTTAAGCATTTTAGACCTACTACAGGAATTATTTAGATGAACTTTGAATACACGATTACTCAGCATGTTGTTAATTAAACGCGAGATGGTGCTACAAGGTATTGCATTGAACAGCTTACATATAATCCCAATTCGCCAGACCGTGTCATATGCTGCAGTAAGATCGATGAATACTGCGTCTGTTTTTAGTTGTTTTTGATACCCAGCTTCAATATAGGATGTTAGAGCGAGCAGTTGGTCAGTGCAACTGCGATTGGGACGAAAGCCAGCTTGTTCGACTGGGATCTGGTCATTCAATATCGGTGCGATACGATTGTATATGAGCCGTTCTAGGAATTTATAGCAGGGGCTCAAAAGGGTAATCGGGCGATAGCTTCCTGGTTCATTGGATGGTTTACCTGGTTTAAGTATCGCTATCACTTTCGTAGTCTTAAAATGTTTTGGTAGATTGCCGGTTCCTAGGACATTCGAGAAAAATTTAGTTAGCCACTGTTTTACATTTTTTCCAGCACTTTTAAGAAATTCTGGAAAAATGCCATCGTAGCCAGCTGCTTTTCCGTTTTTTGTTTGGGACAGAGCTGATTCTAGTTCTTCACTACTAAAAGAGTTCGCATACTTCGATGGAGACGAGCAATTGCGCTTCATTTCTCTTAATTTGCGTTTAATTGTTCTCTTATGAAGGCGGTTAATAGAAGAACGAGACATATTTACTATGTGATTTGCGATGTCCTCTGGATTTATTTCATTGTTAGCACGAGTAATTGAGTTTGAGCCACCCAGTTTCCGAAGGAGACTCCATGCTTCCCTGCTTGAATGGGAAAAATCAATGTTTTCAACAGCGTTAATCCACTTTTGTTTTCTCGCGGCGTCCAGTGAGTATATTAAGTCACCAGCCACGTCTGCCTCACCACTACTAAGGTACTCTTCATATAATATATCGCTCTCTTTACTCCAGCCAGGAATATATTCTTCACGAAACCCTCTTGGGGTGCATTTCTTTTCTTTGCAGTTGAGATGATGGCTCCAACAAATCTATCGTAATTTTTAGGAATGGGTTGGATCCAGCGAATCACTGCATCCAACTTCAACCTATATTTAGCCCAGCCAGCTTTGTTAAAATCTTGGTTGAGGAGTAGAGTTAACGAGTGGAATTTGGATTCCTACCTCCAGAATTACTGGACGATGTTGAGAGCGTGGAAAACCTTGTAAGACAACCCTAGATATTGGAATAGGGTTACGTTGTTCGTTTTTTGTGGAAAAACAGAGGTCGGGATTGTAATCGCTTCGCCATCTTGCAGATCTAAAGGCTTTCAAGTCTTTCGCATCATATACCAGGAACATGTTGTTATCATCCGCCCAGTCGGTCAGTTGCACGCCATTGGTATTATTATTTGAGTAGGACCACTGAGTGTGATGGCTATTGAAGTCACCAGCATATATTGCTGGGTGATGAAATAATGGTAGAGTAGCAGCTGGCCATCCTGTATTTGGAGGCTTGTATACGTTTACAATTTTCGTGTCCGATATATCAACAACAATGAGATGTATATCGTTGTCCGTCTGTGTAAGTACGTGCGTGTAGTTCAGGATTTCTGACTTAACATACGTGGCAGATCCATATGATTGATGGTAAATAGCACTAATTAATTTGTAACCAACAATGTTTCCTCTAGAGGTAAGTTGCGCTTCATCTGCTGCATGCGTTTCTTGCAGAATTATAACGTCGATGTCGTAATCTTTTAATAATCTTTGTAAATGTTCAGTTTTTGACCTGCTTATGCCTTCAATGTTCAGTTGCAAAATACGGACTGAAGGTCCAATATTTTTTGTCTTATGGTGCTGAAAAGTACCGTTGTTATTGTGATTTTGATTTTGGTTTTGGTTCATATTTATTTTTTTTTTGTTTTTTTTTTTTGTATCACAGCCAAGAGTTCGAAATGAAATGTTTGGCTACCAAGTTGAAATAGACTATTTGCGTAACCCAGGGTGCAGCACGAGGAGCTTATCTATTTCACACCCCCCCCCAGTTTTGCAGATGATAGTACACTGCACAAGTCATTCGTCCCCCTATCTTCAAAGGGTAAAATGCATGAACGAATAAATCCCGCCCGGACAGACGCTGCCATAAATGTAAACGAGGACCTAGAAAAAGTCGCCGATTGTGGTGACAAAAATTTGGTCAATTTTAATTCCATTCCTCGAGATTACTCACATAGTAATAAAATGCAAAGGGATTTCTTTGCGCGTACATCGTACAATTAATCTTTTACTACATGTAACATAATGTTGATCTCTTGTTACTTTACGCAAATAACTTATTTAATAAGTTTAATAAAAAATTAAAGAAAATAAAGTTTTTTATAATTTTACTGTTATCATCATCATTAGTGTTCTGCTTGCGCAGGTCCCTGGTGTATCCGCCAATGGTCTCTCTCCTGAGCCGTCTCTTTCATTATTCCGTACCCTCCGTAACCCGTTTTTATACTGTCCATCATTTTTCTCTTTCTTCTTCCCCTTTTTATTTGTCCTTCCACAGATCCTCCCAAAACATCTCTTAACAAACATTGCCTTCTTAGTATGTGTCCGATCCAATTCCTTTTTCTTTCCTCTATTGTCTTTACTAGACTACGTTCCTCTCCCACTTTTCTTAGAACATCCTCATTTGTCACCTTGTCTATCCACTTGATCTTAAGAACTCGTCTCCAAATCCACATTTCAAAACTCTCTAACTTACTAATTTCCTTTTTTGATAAGGACCACGTTTTACATCCGTACAACAGAACGCTCCACAAAGCACTTTATCATTCTTTTCTTCAATACCATGTATATTTTACTGTTTAACATTATTCTCTTCGCTCTGAAAGCTTGCTTTGCCATACCAATCCTTGCTTTTATTTCTCTTATTCCACTCCAGTCTTCCGTCACCTCAGTTCCCAGATATTTGAACCATTTAATCTGTTCTAGCCTTTCTTCACCTACAATGATGTTTAACATTTCTTTCTTTCCTATTTTCATTACCTTTGACTTTCGCACATTAATACTACGCCCATACACACTTTCCATATCCTTTAGATGTTACAACATTCTTCTCAGTTCTTCTTCACTTACTGCAAAGATCACCATGTCATCTGCAAATCGAACGCGCGCAACTTCCCTTGCTCCTATACTCACTCCTTTATCGCCCATTTCGTCCATGTAAATGTTAAAAAGAGTAGGAGATAAACAACATCCTTGTTTCACTCCTACTCCAATCTCAAACCAACCCGGTACCAACCCGTAAAGCTACTCTCTGGTTCATATACAGCTTGCTTATTAACCTCCTTTCTCTCCAGTCAACTCCTTTCTGTTTTAATATCTCCAACAGTTTCCCCCACAAAGGACCGTCGAAGGCTTTTTCCAAGTCTACAAAGCAAAGGTAAACCTCCCTGTACCTTTCTGTATAATGCTCCACATGGACCTTATGACTCCCAGTGCATCCCTTGTACCAATACCCTTTCTAAAACCGAACTGCTCCTCGTCCACGCTCTCCTCCATAACTCTTGTCATACGCCTATTTATTACTCAGCAAGATTTTAGCAGTATTCACACCTAGACTGATGGTTCTGTGTTCTTCACACTTCTTCGTTCCCTCAGGCCACTCCCACTTTCATAAACCTCGTTGCACAGTGATGTAAACTCTCTCATGCCTTCCTTTTGCAGACACCTCAACACTTTCAATGGTATCTCATCAATTCCTGCTGCCTTGCCACTTTTCATATCTTTCATTGCTGCTCTCACCTCATCCAGTATAATACTTGGGCCGATGTTATCTTTTGGTAATACTTATCTAAGATGTTAGGCCATCTTCTGGAGTCTGACTCCTGACTCCAGAAGATGCCCTAACAAGCTGAAATATATATAGCGTAACAGTAAAATTATAAAAATCTTTGTTTTCTTTAGTTTTTAATTAAACTTATTAAATAAGTTATTTGCGTAAAGTAACAAGAGATTGACATTATGTTATTTGAAAACTTACGCCAAGTGCCAACGGCAAACAGTGTTAATAATTTTACTACATGTTTCGAAATTCAAAATTTCATCGACAGGTATGTTCGTACAATAGGATATTTTAATTATTTATTATTGTTCAATTATTTTTCGTGAATTGACGATAATATTTTAAAAGTAACTGATACTTTTCCCTATATATTTGTGGTATTTGTGGAATTATTGAAATTTTGAAATTAAAACACAGTTATTAAGAACAGTTTTTGCTTTATATATATTTGAATTTAACACAATGAAATTTTTTAAAATGTATTGACATCATTGAATTTGACCAATCACATATAAATTACACTGAAAACTTTTTGCCTTATAGTTTTATTTTAATTTAACCCAATGAAATTCTCTAAAATTTATTGACACCATTGAATTTGATCAATCACATATCAATTACACTGAAAACTTTTTGCCTTAGTTTTATTTTAATTAAACCCAACGAAATTCTCTAAAATGTAATGACATTTAATTTGACAATTACATTTAAATTATACTAATAACAAATAGTTATACGTCTGGCATACTGCGATATCAGTAAACTATCAAATAATTTTGAAAATAATTCACTAGTATCGCAGTAGGCCAGACGTATAATTCATAAAAAATAATTCATAAATAATGAAAAGGGGAAAAAATTTTCTAAACGAATTCCCCTCGTTCATTGATAAATTCTCATAGTTTTTTGGAAAATTCCTCAAGCAAGTGGTATTGATAAACACTTTCGAAATTTTCGCAAAAAAATATTTCGTATTATCACCGCCCTTGGGAAATTACTACTGAAAAATTTTTGCCTTAGTTTTATTTTAATTTAAACCAATGAAATTCTCTAAAATGTAATGACATCATTCAATTTCACCAACCAAATTTGAATTATACTAATAACAAATATTTATACGTCTGGCCTACTGGGATATTAAAAATTATCATTCTCATTTTGAAATAATTAACTGATATCAAAGTAGGCCAACGTATAATTCATAAAAAATATATAAAGAAATGAAAAATGGCAAAAAATTTTCTAAACGAATTCCCCTCGTTCGTTGATAAAGTCTCATACTTTTTTGAAAAATTCCTCAAGCAAGTGGTATTGATAATAGCCCTCGGTCTACGGCCTCGTGCTTTTATCAATATACTTGCTTTCGAAATTTTTGGCAAAAAGTTATTTCGAATTATCACCGCCCTTGGGAAATTACAACTGAAAATTTTTCGCCTTAGTTTTATTTTAATTTAAACCAATGAAATTCTCTAAAATGTAATGACATCATTCAATTTCATCAATAAAATTTGAATTATACTAATAACAATATTTATACGTCTGGCCTACTGGGTTATTAAATATTATCAGTCTAATTTTGAAATAATTAACTGTTATCTTAGTTGGCCAGACGTATAGTTCATAAAAAGTATATAAATAAATCTCATATATTGTAATTTGTAAACAAACGCAGTTGTTGACATATTTAAATTCAAAAAAATGTCTGATGAGATTTGGTAAAGAAGAAAAATATTCAATCGACCAACTAATTCAAGAAAATACACCAATAAATACGACCAAGAGCAAGAAAACTATTTGGTAAATGTTTACGGAATTTTGATGCATCCGAAACTATGAACTAGATGGCAAAAAATTTTCTAACCGAATTCCCCTCGTTCGTTGATAAATTCTCATAATTTTTTGAAAAATTCCTCAAGCAAGTGGTATTGATAATAGCCCTCGGTCTACGGCCTCGTGCTTTTATCAATATACTTGCTTTCGAAATTTTTGGCAAAAAGTTATTTCGAATTATCACCGCCCTTGGGAAATTACAACTGATAATTTTCCTAGGGCAATTATCACGAATATTTTATTTTTTTTTCACAGAAATATGAATTAATAGAATTAATAAATGTCTTAAAATTTTTAGTTACAAAATAATTGTTTCAATTATATAGTTAGGTTGGTATTTGGTAACAAATTTTCTAAACAAATTTCTCTCGTCCGTTGATAAATTCTCATAATTTTGTGGAAACAAAAACAAAACTTATTTCGAATTACAACTTATTTCGACAAAAACTTATTTCGAATTATCACCGTCGTTGTGATATTACTACTGATAATAAACTAAAATTAATATTAATAGTAGTTTAATCAATGAGTGAATAATGAAGTAGTTTATTCTCAAGCAAAAGTTTAAAATTCGAGCGAGGCACGAGCGAGAATTTTAATTTGCGAGAGAATAAAATTCATTATTCACGAATGTATAAATATAAAAACATTTTCTTCAACTAAAACAATAAATCTTTATTGTTTTAATTGATAAATCAAATTTCTTAATAAAAAAACACGGATGATAAAAGACGCCCTTCTCATACAATCAACCAAGTTCAACTAAACGAAATAAGAGAATTTAAATTAAAATTTCATTTTTGAACAAAAGTTATCAAAGCAATTGTGATTATAATTTGAAAATAATTTTAATGAAATCAAAACAATTTGACCAATTGGAATCATACCAATTGAATAATGATAATTTTTTTATACGAAAATTTTCATTAAACAATAGGTTAAGTTCATTAGGCTATAGGTTAGAAAACAATACAATAATGCATACTATTATTATCGAAAAAACATACAAATAAAGCTGATATAATTAAATGGAAGAGAATAAAAATGTTTAATACAAGAACTCTGTCTTATTAACTTAACGCAACACTGTTCAGAATGATACAAAAAAATGCAAATACACGACTGTAAGATTGGTTTGAATTTGAACAGCTTGAAATTTTTATCTTTAAAAGAATACAGATTTATTTACTACAGGCTTGAAAACACATTTAATTCCATTCATTCAAATTTTCTTTTGAACTATATTTGAAATTCCTTAAAACAAAACCCCAATAAATTCTCTTGATATGAAACATGAATACAACGTCCACCTGTTGAAGTTGAATGCTCAACAAATAATTTTATAAAAAATTTTAAATATTTTTGATTCTTTTTTTAAATATTTTCTTAAATGCCAACCATGATCACTCACTCTTACATTTGACAGTTCAAATAACAAAAAATTATATTTTTATGATTCTTTTTAAACAACAAACAAACTGATTTTTTTTTAATATTCAAATTGAACAAAACTCTTGTTATTAGATAAATCTGTTACAAAAGAATCTATTTAAAATATTATACAACAAGAATTTTCCGTGTATTTTTTGTTCTGCAAAATTGACAAAATTTTCCACTTGGGAATTTTCAATTCCAAAATAATATGTTTCTATAATGGGAAATAAATATTTGGTTTGAGGAATTGTTGAATAACATTTAAGAAATATAAAAACTTTTTCCATTTTGACTTTTTTATTTCCTTTATTTTTGTTTTTTTTTTTGATAAAGTTAGAGTAGTTAGTTAGTTAGTTAGTTAGTTTTTTTTTGTTAAAGCTACACAAAAGTTCACAAAAAATAATTAATCTTGGAAATAATTCAATATTTATTTTGGAATAGAATTTGAATAAGTTTTTATATAATTTTGAAAAATTGTTTAGTTTTTATGTAGAAAAATTGTTGTTTTTATTCGATCTGGAATGGTTCTAGATTCTAGAAGGTTAAACTTGTTTGACTTTTAATGTTTGTGAATAATTTAAATTATATTTCAGTTGAAATGTTTTTGATAATTTGTTTACATTTTTGGTTGATAGCTTTACCTTTATAATTTCAATGAAATAACAATAAGAAAAATCTTGTCTTCTACAACCAACAGTAAAAGCAAAGGATTGATTGATTGATTGATTGGACTGTAGGACCAAGCACTAGGCGAGACTCCCGGATTACGGCCGGGCCACTTCCTACAGCCGTTTTACATATAACAATAGGTAAGGATAGGTAGGTAATTATAAGTTAGGAGTGAACCACCCGGTTACAGACACCTGGCAAATCGTATCTAGCTACTACTTTTACGAGACAATCACAAGGACAATCACTTATACATATAATCTGCAATCGCCAATCAGCAATCCCGTATCTAAAATTTCTCGCCTGCAATCTCCAGTCGGAAACCTGTTATTCATATAATTTATTAGTATAATAAGATAATGATTAAATTGATCTTGAATATTCTAGCTAGATATATAACAAAATTCCTATTAACTTGTTTTCTTCTGCAATCAACTGTAGAGGTGTTTAAAGCTGTAAAAAGAATATTCTATTTAAAGAAAATTGTGTTGTACTATTGTCGATTGTTAAGAATCGATAAAATCGTGATACGAAAATGGTTCAAAAATTACGGTAAATCTATCTAAATATCGGCAAAATAATTTTATTTTTTACCAAAATCTCTACTTACACAAAAAACTTAATATATGTCAACTAATATAACTGTTATATGTCACATCACTAAGGCAATTTTAAGGTTTATGCTAAGAAGGGAGAAAACAAAATGGATCGGGAAAAAAACAACCTTCAACAGACGGAAAATTAAATGTTATAAATTCAATTTAATGTAATGTTACAGAATACAGGAACCTAATACTGACGTGTGTTTCCTACCTGCATAAAGAAGAAACTATCGATCAATTCAGAGTGTGTATTAGAATTGAAGCATAGCAATACGATTACCATCGGTAAGACGGTGTTCAGCAGGGTAAAGTTGGTTTATAACTAAGACAAATTCCAATTAAGTAGTTCGAGTAAACGATCTTTGTTTAGACCTACTGTTCGGATGAGGAGAATGGCTGAGGAATGGCTGAATTTCATTATACTTTGCGGCAAAGAATATCGATTAGTTTTTGGACGATATTGAACAAAGATTTGGAGAGTACCGAAAATCATTTATTTAAAACCTTAATAAATATACAAGTTATGATAAGCAAATTTGTAGAAATAGCTTTGTAAGTTTTTCGGAACCAGAACAATTTTGCTTTCTAGCTTTCTGACTTATCGCTTCCGGTTAAACAAATTGTTTCACACCTGAATCGAAGCAACTATCGAAAAAACAACCCCTACATCATAAAATTCATCGACCTAATATCAAAAAAACATTCTCGAAAATCATCTTTAACCAGTTCTTGTTTGTTTTAAATTTTAGGAAGTCGATATAATAAGTACATATTTGGTGGTATAAAAATAATATCTGACCGACATCCTGTATCAGTTGTCAAATATATTAGCCGTACTTTTTTAATGATAATTAAAAATGCAGTTAAGCGGTCAATGATATGCTAAAAGATAAAACTGATCAAATTTTGTATTTTAAAATTAAAATCTGAGATGTTGACGTACTCAGTAATTCAATTTAAGAGGAATAATTTTATTTTGCCTAAACATAAACCTTTCTCTACATCGCAGTTTAATAGCAGAGCACGGCACTATTTTTATTTGATAACTCAATGACGCAATGCAATTTCTAGATTTAATTCTAACCACATCAACAGATAATGAGAGAGGTTTAATCCGGAGAACCGATAAGCTTTTGGAATGTTCGTACATTTTTGTTTTACCGCTAGGCACTAACTTTTAATGTTGGAGTATGTTGATGAACTATTTATAGCAAAATCAAAAACCAGAAGCAACAATCACTTGCTCAATTTCCAGCCGCACTTCTTCATACTAAATTTTAATAGCTCTGCTAGTTTGAATGTAATTAGGCTTATATTTTGAATTTACGCTAATAGTGGAATAGGATTGTCCCTTCACTATATTTCTACTAATTTTTTTTTTTTTGGCTGCATTGCACAAATACGGGAAACGAAAACCAGAAAAATGCAACTGCTGATTTTTTTCGCTTTTGTTTTTTTAATTACAGCTTTTTTTCAATTTGTCCCAAGATAAAGATTTATATGCCTATAAATTTGGATAATCGATAGATATTGGCAAAGTGGTGAGTGGTTTTTCAAGGTCCTGCTTGTTCAAAATTTCAATAACTTCATGTCCTGAATAAATATTTTGATGAAACTCGGTACACACATTTTTGCTAACTATTAAAGTAGATCTACATCCCAACTTCTGGTTTCCCACTTCCGTGATCCAATCAATTTGCTTTTTTTATTTAACAACAAAACGTTTGTCCATGGCAGGATTTTGAAGATATTCTGATACAAGATCTGGACCTGAACGATAAATAACAGTTTAGCATTCTGACGTGTGTCTTCAAAAATATGTCAAGCGTGTTTTGCAAAAACGAAATAAACTTAAACCTGAAAAACAAAATGTTAAAATGCTATATTTGGCTTATGTTACTTTACGGTGCAGAAACTTGTAAGGTCACGAAAGATATGGTGAACAAAATTGAGGCATTCAAAATGTGGAGAGACAACATCTCGCATGAAACAGTCTAAAATGGAATGAAAACTGCAAAATACGTAACGCTGACCATAAAAAAGAGAAAACTATCTGGGATACATTATGCGGAACAAAGAATACAACAGCTGATTTTATTAGACCAAATGGTTGGAACGAGAAGCAGGGGCAGACCAAAGACATCATGGCTGCAAAACCTATCATAATGGTTTAACACCGACACGACACGGCTATTAAAAATCATCAAATCAAAACACCAACTGCAAGTGATGATGACCAACATCCGATTAGAAACCTAGATAAGAAGAATGGATATAAGCTCACTATATTTTCAGAGCCGGTGATGAAATTACCATCCATGTAAGTTATAAATATTGAAATCAGTTTTGTTTTTTTTTTTACGCTTCGTTTTGAAAGGGAGGTCAAGTCCAGATCGCTAGCTAGGCCACACAATACACCTCGTTTGTCTGTCCCTGTGATATCCCCAGAACGCAGACCCTCAAAACCGATTAGTACCACATGATCATTGGTGACATTAGAGACTGCTTGTACAAGCGAATTAGCATACCTCTAAATGCATTGCAGATCTATGCGTGTAGTGCCTTTAGGAGCACCAACATTTGTTGTAACAACTTTGGCCCCTAATTTAGGTGAAATAGCAAAGTGTTGGTGTACGTTGGATTATTTAAATATAAATTGATTGGAATGTGAATGAACTAAAAACAACTTTGGAATTATGTTTTATATTATTTAAACAAATATATGACCAGTTAAATCGACATCATATATGCACCAAGAATTTCACTTGCATTTACATTTTACAACAATAAAATGTTGATTTTCAGTATTTGATTTGTAAGATTACAAATAAATTAGTAACAAAGTAAAGTAGTAATATGTATTTAGTTTTGTTATCTTGAATATTTTAACTGCAAAGTAAATTATTTGCCAATCCTAATTTTTGTCGTGTAAAATGTTTATCTGTGTAAGGAATTATGTTGGAATTTGCAGAATGCGAATAATATTGTTATCATAGCTATTCCGAAAAAAATCGACATCCGTCTGTCTTGCGCAATACAAATAAATAATAAAATAAATAATCCAAAACAGACAAAAAGAATACTTTGCAACAAATCTCATCTTATTAATTAAGTTGAGTAAACCTTAATCTGATTGTCTTGGCTAAAATTTAAAAAGATTTTTAAACTGAAATAAATATACGGATAGAAACCAAAAATCGAATTATAAATTGTAAGAATGTATATAAGAATTTTTTTTGTTTACCTTAAGTAGTCGTATTTATTTTATAAATTTACACAACTATCAAAAATTATATCAAAAATTGATTGTTTTCCAATATCATAGCAAACATATCCAATTCAAACGTCAAACAAAAATCATCGGAGAAAAAAAGTTGGGTTAAATTGATACATCCTCAAATTACAAAAACACTAAACAAGAATTTCTTATATGTTCAAATTATTTCATAAATAATTTTAAATAATAATAAACTAAATTTATTTTGACATTTTCAAATGTCAATATTAAATTTTTTTTATCGCGTTCACTTAACACTCATCCTTTGCGTAATCTAACATGCACTGCCATCTAAATGTGAAAACAAATATTAAAAACGAATGGCATAACAAATGTAAAAAAACATGAAATTTGATAGAATGGATGTAAAAAACACTTATTTCAGCTTAATTTCAAAATGTTGCCGAATGATTCAAATTGGACAAAACAACAAATCTATAATAATAAAATAAAGTGTTTGTCTGTCTGCGTGCGCTCTCCAGCGAAATCTGTAGCACACAGGAGTCTGAAATTTTGTCAGGAGAAGGCCATTACCAGGTACTAATGCACCTCGGAGCCGAAATTTTAAAATTTAATTTAGATTTTTTATAATTAATAATTTTAATTTTCCTAATGGTTAAATGTATGCCTAAATGTATATTATATTTTATACTTGAATTTTATTCAACTTTTACTCAGGTATCTTTGATCGATTTTTTTTTCGCAAAACAGAATTACCATTCAAATGGAAAATTAAAGTATAATGTGACAAACAAATTCATTTAGATGAAAATTATATACATTTATATATTTATTATATACATACATGATACAATTGTATACAAATGTATACAAATGTATCCAACACATTACGTTGCAACAAATATTTCTAATTTACAACAAACACGTTCTTGGTTTGGTGTATATACATATGTAATACATATTTTATTTGGTTTAAATATATGTGATACATGTTCAAAATATAGAAAATTGGAAAATTGAAAAATTCTTTTCCTCTTTTTAGAAACATTGATGCAGCAAGTTTTTGCAATGGAACCTTTGTAGTGAAGAAAAGGATTATGAACAATAATATCAAAGCTACAGGTTGAAAGTGTTTTACTTATTAAGAAAAATATGCGTCCCCATTAATTTCAAAAACAAACAAACAATGTAGGTTATTTGAAGAAATCGGTAAAATATATGCAAATATGTCAACAAATGAAGTGATTTGACTGGTTTTAGATTAGCATATAAGTCTGGATTTATAAATGATATTATTCTTATTATTATTTTTATATTATACTACAAATTAGTCTTATTATTATGTTTGTCCAAATTTTTTTTTTAAAACTCTGGCAGAAATGTCGAAATAAGACGATGGCCATAAATCGACAAAACCCAAAAAACGAAAACCTTTACTAAAAATGCTGTCATTCTTAGACCGGTTTTTCGATCAAAATCGTGTTTCGTATCAAACATCTGCGCTATGCATATTTAGTCTGCTCTTCAAAGTTTTCTTTCAGTGACATGCTCCATTACTAATAAAAGCACACAGAGCAGAGCGCATGTAGAGCCTTGGAAATAGTTGGTAAAATATATTTGAAAATCTAAATTGACTTTATTTAAAATCAGCAAATAAACTGGATAGATTGATAAATGAAATTAGTCAACATGAAATGATACGATAAAACAATAAATTTTGGTGCGGTCTGCCTATTTTGTATCGCACGTATGACGGTTCCAGAGTAAGTCATTGAGAACTGTAACACCCAATAAACGAATGTTTTGACGTTCACCTAATTTTTCGCGACACATATTAAGCCAATTAACTCGAAAAATTGCAAGTGTTTAATGTAAACTCTCCGAAACTCTTTACCAATCACTTTCAAATGTTTACCTTCCTTTCAATTTTCAAACTATCTGGATTGATCAGCTAGAGTGCTAATGATCTCTGTTAATCAAATTTCCCAAATGAAAAAATTAAAATAGGCTTCTTCTATTCTCATTACGACTCTTTGAAATTATTCTTACTAATTCAACAAAATCTACGCACACAAACTTTTTTATAGGCGTAGCAACGTACGCCGGGTCCTGCTAGTAAAATAATATAACAAAAACATTTTTTGCAGTTCTTGTGGTGTACATAATATAAAATATTCTCCGCTTAAAATAAAACAAAACGTCATTTTCGTTTTATGCAATATGAAAACAGAGATTATGAATATTATGTAGAGCCCATCATCAGAATTTAATTGAAAATCAAAACCAGCAAATGTTAGCACATACCTAAAGCGAATTAACTAATAATAAGCAAAATTTCAAGATATATTAATAGTTTTTACGTTTTTGTTTATATTCCCACACCTTTATTCTACTTGCGAAAATAATTATTAAAATATGGAAAATAAACTAAATCTGCCTTCCTGAAATATTGTGTACATACATTTTGTTTTTATATGGAAATTCGCCGATTATTGATTTCTCTCTCCGTCAAATGTCACTTGTTTGATTTAAAAGAAAATATACTTATATTTATAACACACCAAATTATATTCTAAATAATTAATTTAGTTATATAATAATTAAATAACTAAAACACATTTATAATTTAATAATTAAAAATTTCACATAAATAATTATTTAAACAATATAAAACACACTTCTGATCTTTTTATACTTATCTACTCTGTCGGCAATGATGCCACACACTCCATTTATAATTGTTTACCGCCATTTTGAAATTAAAACTTGACATCATAAATTAATTGAACCAATGTTTTATTAATAAATTAAAATAATCCCCATATATCAATTATCTTGTGGATTTTTTTTAATACTTTACTTATTAGCCACAAAAGAAAACAAATTAAAAATGCATCAAAACGCAATTGAAAAATAAATAATTAAATTATTCTGCAGGTAAAAAGACACGTCTTTACCCTACAACAGACAAACCGAGAAACCACAACCAACAATAAAAGCAAAGGAATACATAAATTACCTGGCTTGCTAACTATGTTTTTACGTGTGCTGGATTCATTTCTTACATTAAAATAGGAGTTAGTTTTGAGAACTAGTTTCATTCAAAATTTGCATTGTACATACATTATTATAAATATTCTTTTCACATCGGTTATAATTGCGAAAATTTTAATGTATAATTTAAAGTATTAATTAGTATGAATAACAATTTATATTTCTCTAACTATTTATCTAAAATAAAATAAACAAATTAATATTTCTAGCAACAATTAATAGAAAATCAAATTCGAAAATCAAATAAAGAAAAAGAAAATATACATATAACAAAACATAGCTTTAAAGATTACCAGACATAAACCGAAAAAAAATTGTTTTATTTAATTAAGAAATTTATCTTTATTGCTTATAATCTGCAACTTAAATGTGTTTTCTGTTTTATGTTATCTAAAGTGTAACGGAGAAGTCTCGCGTTACAATGATTTTGTTTAGTTAATTTTTACATAAAGTTTTTACCATCTCGCTGCATTTTATGAACATGGAAAGTACCAGGATTTTGATAATTAAAAGTTTTCTTGGGAGTTGGGATTTTTGGTTCTATAGATGTTGTTCCATTACTAATCAACCGCAGTTTTTACATTCAATAATTTATTTGTACGCCCTATTATGATCCGGGCCGGATCAGGATATAGTAAGGTGAGTCCTAATAAGGCATTTGCATCCGAGGCCTATCAGAAATCATAACTGATTTCCCTAATAGGGCACAACCTATTTGTTCTGATCCTTAGTAGTAAATGCCGGACCAGGGCCCGATTAGAATCATATATGATTTTCCAATTAAGGTATGCCCTACTTGTCCTGATCTGAGCCCTATTTTATTTAAATAAATTTCATTTGGTTAAAATTCACTAGAGTATTATCCGTTTTGGATAAACTGTTGTATTTGGGGGCTTAACGTTTTATATGTTTTAAATAATTTATACACAAATACTTTTAAAAAAGGTTTTAAATTTTATTATTACAAAATTTGGTTTGTAATTTTTCACACACTAAATTTTATTATTATTATTTTTTATTTAGAATACAGTGGTTTCTTTTGGTTAAAATTGGTTACTTGGTTACTATAAATTGCTTACTTGACTCGACTTGTAATATTTATGAAAAGAACTGATTGAAAAGCTTAAAACCAACTACCATGCGTTAAAACTTAAAATTAACAAAGTATTTTAAGTTTTATGTTTTTAACCTTAATTTGCATATTTTTGTAAAATGATTTATTAATTAATTGATGATTAGTTTTTTTTTTAAAGAAATTTACTTATTTTATGAATTTAATTTTGAAATATGAATTTAATGAGTTGACAAAAGTAAATTAAATGTTACTTTTGAAATAGGAATTAAATGAGTTTACAAAAAATAAATTGAATGTTGCTTTAAAACTTGAGTAACTTAATTTGTTTTGTTATTTCTTATGTGGGACACTACACATTTCCCTCTATAGATATATAATAATAATATATATATATAATAATATAAAATAATAATATAAAATAATAATATATAATAATTTGATGTTTCGCTAGTTAAACTAATTTGTGAAAAATCAAATTGTTCTTCTACTAAATATTTTTTTTTTAATGTTCTATAAAATAAAATGTAATGAGATATAAAATAAAAAGAAAAGAAAACTACTAAAAAGTATATTAATTAAACATAAAAATCTTATATAGTTTACATATTTTTTCATTTGAATCGACATCATTATTGGAAGTAAAAGTAAGCAAAAGTAAGCAATTTGATTGTTAATACAGTGAAATTCACTTATAACGGCCTCGTTTATAACGACATTTCGCCTTTAGCGTCATAAAATCAAAGTAATGGTTGGTCTTGCCTTTGTTCCTATGTAAAAATATTCGCTTAAAACGACTTCGGTTATTACGACATTTCTGATATAGCGACCAATTTTGCAGTAAAATTTGTACAGATGGATGTACAGATTGTTCGCTTATTGCGATCGATAATTTAAAAAATAAAAACGTTTTTTTAGATATGAGAAAAAATAATTATGATTTATTTAAATATCAATTGGTGGTCTGTATCCTCTATGTCTTTCCATTTTAGACATTCTTTTATATTGGTGATTTGGTTTACATTGTCGCAGTTTAAGCTCAATTGATAAAGCGCTAGCCTTGTAACTCAAGGATGCCGGGTTCGATTCCCGACGGAGATCACTTTTCCTTTACATTATTCAGAACGTGTGTTTTCAGGCCTGATCGTTAATGTATAGTAAAAGTTAATCGTAAATATATCGGGTTTAAGCAACAGCAATCCAAAAATTGTTGAAACATCTGTTCAATATTGCAAAAGAAAACAAGAAATTGCATCGCTGTTAAATTCTGAATTCAAATGTATAGCAAGCTGAACTTTTCGCTTCCGTGGGAGACATGTATTGTGCTTTGGAGCATAGAGTGTGATTTTTGATGAGTCAACAAGTGTTGATGGAAGTGCATGTGACTAATAGCTAACAACCAGCGTAGTCGAAAAAATACTCGACGGCTACAAAGCAAATGAAATTTACAACGTCGCAAAAACGGGTGTTTTATAAAATGACCCCAGAAAAAAATTTAAATAATAAAAATGTGTAAGTTGAGAGCGAATATGAATGGCTTGTTATAGGAAAAAGTAGATCACCCAGGTTGTTTAGAAACATTAAGGCTCTACCTTTGGACAATACAGGAAATACAAAGGCCTAGATGACTTCTAATATTATTGAATATTTTTAAGAAAATGGAACACCGAGTTAAAAAAAATTAACTGTTGGATAATTTACATATTTACTTGAAAAATCTAAAATCTAAAAATCTAAAATTTATTAAGTTAGTGCTTATGCTACTCAACACGTCTTCTGCTTTTCAGTCGAAGGATAAGGATGTAATAAAATATTTTAAAATCACTATCGACAGAATATTTTAATAAAAATTGTTAGAAATGGCAAATGACCAAAGCACAACTCATGATAATTGGTAGATGCAATAGAACAAGAAATCGTGTTAGTAAGTAAACGTCGTATTTCAATTTGATTTAGACATACCGAATTCTTGCAAATTGATGATGATGATGAAAGACACTGTGAGTTACGATGAGGATGATGATATTCCACTAATCGGATAGGCCAAGTAACAACTTCTGTCGATAACAACTTCTGTCAAGAGTGATGAAAATTGGGATGGTTTTATTATATCTATAAATTTTTATTCGCAGATGAAGAGCCCACATTAAAAGATACTGTCGACGATATTATAAATTTAGCTAATATTAACGTATAGAAGATATTCAAAATGAACCTGAAGATACCATAAATGTTTCGTCTCCAACAATTACAGACACATCTACTACCTTATCTACTGTCATTAAATTGTTTCTGATAAAAAATTGAACACTTCGCATATTACGACACTCGGATGTAACGACCGATTTTGATGTCATTTTCAATGTCGTTATAAGCGAATTACACTGTAATTGTTTTTCTTTATAATAATTATAATAATTATATTTGATTTATCTATAATTAAGTTTTACTTGTTACCTAGTTAAATTTTTGGCGTTTCAACCATTGTATATTTTAAAGAAAAATTTCTATATATATTTATTTTATATTAATAATATAAACTATTCACAAACAAAAAAAACAGCAGCTAAATTCTGCTGTTCGGAACAGTAAGCGATAACTAAAGACAAGACAAACAAAATCTGAATTAAGCATATGTAAGGTCATTCAATAAGTCCGTAGGATAAGTAAGAAAAAAACAACATTTTGACAAAACTCGATTTTTTTATTCAACATAGTTGCCTTCGAGGGCGATACAACGAGTATAGCGATTTTCCAACTTTTCTATACCACTTTTACAGTATGATTTCTCTTTCTCGTCAAAATAGGCCTCAGTTTCAGCGATTACTTCATCATTGGACTTAAATTTCTTTCCAGCAAGCATTCTCTTGAGATCTGAAAACAGGAAAAAGTCGCTAGGGGCTAAATCTGGAGAATATGGTGGGTGGGTAAGCAATTCAAAGCCCAATTCATTCAATTTTGCCATCGTTTTCATCGATCTGTGACACGGTGCATTATCTTGGTGAAACAACACTTTTTTCTTTTGCAATTGTGGCCGTTTCTTTGCGATTTCAGCCTTCAATCGATCCAAAAGTTCACAGTAATACTCGCTGTTGATGGTGGTTCCTTTTTGGAGATAGTCGATGAATATTATTCCGTTCGTATCCCAAAATACAGACGCCATCACCTTACCGGCCGACTGTTGCGTCTTTGCTCGCTTTGGATTCGGTTCGTCGACTGCTGTCCACTCAGTTGACTGTCTTTTGGATTCTGGTGTGTAATTATGAAGCCATGTCTCATCCATTGTCATATATCTACGATAGAATTCCATTTTATTGCGGTTTAACAGTGCCAAAGACTCCTCCGAAGCATCGATTCGTTGTTGTTTTTGGTCGACTGTGAGCTCATGCGGCACCCAATTTGCACAGAGCTTTCGCATACCCAAATGTTCATGTAAAATGGTAAAAACACTACCATCTGCTACCTTTACAATGTCAGCTATTTTGTGCACCTTCAATTTGCGATCGTTCATAACCAATTTGTGGAGTTTTTTTATGTTTTCTGGAATAACAGCCTCATTTGGGCGTCCACTGCGCTCTGCATCTTTTGTGCTGGTACGACCACATTTAAATTCAGCCATCCACTTCTCTACCATTTGTCTCGATGGAGCAGAGTTTGGATAATGTTTATCAAGCCATTGTTTGGTTTCCACTGTATTTTTTTTCATCAAAAAGCAATGCTTTATTAAAATTCGAAATTTACTTTTTTCCATTTTTTTTTCAAAAACAAAAGTTGCTTCACACAAAATGCTATAACTCACGAATCAATAGTCAGATTGCTGTCAAATTTATACACGTATCGTTTGAAGGTTAGTACTAAATAAAAATCATATGGTAAAAATTTTAGTAACGCAATCTATGTGTCATCCTACGGACTTATTGAATGACCTAGTAACAACTAAACAAAGAATGGAAAAGGACGTTTTTTTTAAAGTTCTATAACGTTTTCTTATTCTATGATTTTTAGCACTATCTGTCATATAAATAATTAATTTTCTTATTAATATCGAAACGATATAAATTTGAACGAAACGGCTAAAAGACAAATATAGCAATAGTTTTGAAAAACTACATTTTTGAAAAATTTAAATGCCGTAAATGGAGTTTTTATGAATAAAAAGGAATAATTTTTATGTTCTAAAAAAAAAAATAAACCAAAACAATAAAAATTAAATATAGTGTTCGCGTTGAGCCCCGAACCTTTCTCACAACTCCCTACATCGGTAATGGCAACGAAATTTTTTACTGAGTTTCTTAAAGTTCGTTTTATTAAATCGGTTTAATTTAAATTATTAAATGTTTGAAAATGTATATTATAACACAAACTGTTTTTTGTCCCAAAAATATCAAATGTTTTCAACCTACATTGTTCTTAAAAATTGTTAAAAATCTATATTTTTCTATGCTGTTATGTTCGCTGTTCTATAGAACAATTTTCTGGTTCTGGTCCTGCCATAATAGCGCTAGAAAGGGGAGATAAGAAAAAAATTTCAAAAAATTTATATTGGCTTACATACCTGTTTTGTATTAACTATTGTATTGTAACTATAATCATTTAAAAAATTCTATGAAATTCGAACTATTTTTCATAATAAACATTACATATCTTGTGACTAATTCAAACTAAAAAAGATTTTATTAATAAAACATCAACAAAAATTATAAATATATGTATTATGTAACTTAATTAAAAAAAATCCCCTGAATGCATTCTAGATTTTATTAAAACTTCAATCAACTAAACAAAATGACGTCACACGATCTTTTATGATAAAGCTGTTATATTGCAAGAGAAATACTCAAAAAGTAGTTTTTGTTTTTCCTTATTTTAGTTCACAGGAATGAAATTATGGCAAATAATTATCGGAAACCACTATTATATGATTTTTAGCACTGCCTGTCAAAAAACTAATTAATTTTCTTGTTAATATCGAAATTATATAATAATTTGAACGAAACGGGAAATGACAGTGCAATAAAATGCTATAAAAACTGCATTATCCATCAAATTGCATTATCGTAAAACGAAATCTATGTATGAATAAAATTTTTATTTAGCGTATGGTTTGTATTGTATTGTGTTGTACTATTGTATTGTAACTATTGTAACTATTGTAATGTAACTATTGTATTGTAACTATAATCATTTAAAAAATTCTCTATGAGCTTCGAACTATTTTTCATAATAAACATTACATATTTTGTGACTAATTCAAAATAAAAAAGATTTTATTAATAAAATAAAAGTGTGTAAAAAACAATAATTTTAATGTTATTTAAAAAAAAAATTTGCAACAACCAGGATTCGAACTTCCAACCTATAGATCATCAGTCGAGCGCGCTACCCACATTGCAATTTGAACATTAGTAAAACGATAGACTAAAGGATAGATAAAGATTGAACGTTACGCTCGTAGTAGAAGGATGGACTCACGGCTATTATATTATGGAATGGAATTATTTTTATTCCAAATAAAATTTTTTAATTTTATTTATTATCTGGCCTAATAGTCCGGTCAATTTAGACATTCGAAGTTACATAAAGTCCCAACAAGCTGAATTTCAGTGAAATTGTTCAAAACATAATTATAAACAATGTCTAGAAGTTCCCCATCATTCCCGTGTATGGAAAAAATTTTATTCAAGGTCAAAGGTCAAAAAAATGAGTTTTTCGCGATTTTCAGCAAAACGGTAAGTTTTATCATAAAAGTACCTCAGACAAAAATTGTAGATCATAAAATTATCTATAAAAAATGTATCAATACTTTTTTTCTTACGAGCCACCGTTTCTGAGATATAACGATTCAAAAAGTTATAAAAGTTGTTATCGTCATAATATGCACACGTTTCCACGCCACCTATGAGGTAGTGTACTTAGCGCGTTTTTTTTTAACGTTGTTTCCCCAGTAGGCCTACTCCACGGGTCAGTTGTGATCCTGTTTAATGTAAAACTATTGCAAAATAACGGAAATTTTCAAAGATTGGAAAAGATAAAAGCGATGTAAATTAAAAAAAAGTGTTGAAGCTCATTCGTCTTATTCGTAAGTTTCAAATTCTTGTTCTTCTTCTTGATCTTCTTCTTGTTCTTCTTCTCCTGCTTCTTCTTCATCTTCATTTTGGATGCAAGTAAATTGCGTCAATAGCGATGTATCGCATGATACTTCGTCGGAGTCAAACGAATCCTCCATTGTTTGGGATTCAATATTAGAGCACGACCGGCCTTGACAATTTGTGCATGCCAAAGAACAAAACAGTCCGACTTTTTTGCAACCACATTTAGCACTGCATCCCTTTCTGCAGTTGCAAAAAATAGTGTTCAGCAGTTTTTCCGGCGCAGGTGGAAGTAAAGTTTGAACCGGCTCTAATATATTGTTGACCAACTTCCAACCCCAGTCTGTAGGGTCTAGCTGATAACCAAGCCACACTGAAACTTTGTAATATACTCGAAAAAGATGTTGGTGAGCAGCAACTGAGGTTGGAGGAAGACAAGCTAATTGAACTTGTTTTTTATTTTTAGTATTTTTAACGAAACGTGCATATCGATGCTTATCTAAACAGGTAGTTTTTTTAGGAGCTCCGTACATAGAAGCGGATGCCGTTGGTAATAACTTCTTGTTGAGTTGAATTACTCTTTTTAAAAACTTCAGCACATTGAATTAAATCTTGTTTTTCAAACATTTTGAAAACTGCTGTTTTACCCCTCCTGTAAAATGCAGATGTCGTATCACAGCCAGTTATTGCGTGTAAAAATAGTACATGATCTTGACACTTTACAAAAGTAAATAAACTTTTTGATGAATATATATCTGATTGATGCTGAGCTTTTCCTGGTTTTAAGAAAAAAATAGTTTTTTCAGTTGGCGTTCGAGCAGTGAGTAATACAAGTAAGTCAACAGCTCCAGTGGAAGGTTTTAAAAAATTAGCATAGCAATATCGATGATACTTAGCTTCAGCAGCAACTAAATCATATTCAAATTCGACTCGAGCAAGAACAGCTTTTGCTAAAGCATCGTCACGAGTCCGAGCTGTTTCCAGAATTTAATCTTTAAATTGAAGTGTACTTACTTGGCTGATTCGACGCCGAAAATCTGAGGATTTTTTTCCTTCATACTCTTCATTTAATTTCTCGCCACAAAATAAGCATAGTTCTTTGAAACAAAAAGCTGATTCACTGATACGTGATCTATTACGAGGAGGACTTGCTGTGGATGTACTGGCTTCTTGTTCTTCACGCTGTCTTTTATTAGCTGCAGGAATAGAAGACTTTCGAGTATAATTTTTACGGCAATTTTCATGTATTGTCACAGATTTTTGATTTCTGAGATATTCCGAAAAATCATCAGCTCTTTCGATACTTGCATTAATTAATGTCTTCATACCACGTTCAACAGTAACAACTTCACTTTCAGTTAAAAGTTTAGCACAAATAAAACAATATTCAGACATTTTTAATATAAAACTCAAAACAGCACAATATAGGTTAGGATAAACACGTGTTTTCACTATAGAGTGACGCTCAAGACTAACGGTATTTCATTTATTATAGCAGGTATAAGACCCTAGCCACGCACACAATAGAACAAGAGACAGATGTCTCGAAGTTACACTGGCTTAAAAATTAAGGGACTGGGTTTCATTTTACCTGATATTAATACGCTAACGAAAAATTTTGTGGAGCCTAAGGCTTTTTTATTCGAATTTTGATTCATTTCAAATTTTTAGTGCTAACTGATATTACTGTAACTTAGGTTTTAGAGATTTTTGGGGATTTTTCGGATCATAAATAGAAAAGTTATTATATACGAAAAACTTTTTATATACATTTGCATTATAAGTTTGCATACATACAAAAACGAAATTAAAAATTTATTTTATTTTTTTATATTTTCTTTTTTATATATTAGCTATCGACCAACGAACATCAAAAACGAAACTTCAAAATTTATTTTCTTTTTTATATTTATTTTTTCTCATCTCAGTTAGTTGATTTCATTTTACCGTTAGTTTTATATATACTATATAAAATATAACAACTCTAGATGTATATACGTGGCGTACTCATGCATATTATGACGATAACAACTTTTATAACTTTTTGAATCGTTATATCTCAGAAACGGTGGCTTGTAAGAAAAAAAGTATTGATACATTTTTTATAGATAATTTTATGATCTACAATTTTTGTCTGAGGTACTTTTATGATAAAACTTACCGTTTTGCTGAAAATCGCGAAAAACTAATTTTTTTGACCTTTGACCTTGAATAAAATTTTTTCCATACACGGGAATGATGGGGAACTTCTAGACATTGTTTATAATTATGTTTTGAACAATTTCACTGAAATTCAGCTTGTTGGGACTTTATGTAACTTCACTCTCATTTCTTGGTCTAAATTGACCGGACTATAAAGCTAAATTAAAGGGTGATTCAGAGTACTTTTGTTGTTTAGTTTCTTCTTCATCGTCAACAATTTCGATGTGCTTGGTTCTAGGATTTGGAGCAGGAGTTTTTGGTTTATAAGTTTAGGACTGTGTTGCTAGAATGACGGATTCGTCTTGCAATTTCAAACCTTTTTTTTATACGTTTTATTAAATAGAAATTACACATTATTCGCAATATTATTAAAAAAAATACTAAAGCTATTGTGGAGTAGGTAATGGTTTCATTAAATGTAATTTTTTTGGAATGTTGCGAGAGAATTCTTTCATGTTCTGTCAAATTGAAATGTCGCTGCAAATTATCTAGCGCAGGATTGTTTAGAGAGATTTCTGAATTGAACACATCTTTATTTGGAATCACTAAACTTTTTCTTCCAGTATTTTTCCGGCGCAGATCTGAGCCCTTACATAATTCTAGTCGGGAATATGTGTCATAATAATACATAATATTACATTATGATCGAAGGGCGTAAAGCTAAAGATTTTGGACATATGTGGATTGAGCCGGGTTATTGATTATGAATTTTGATTATAAATTTAGAAATTATTATATTATAAATTTTGAATTAAAATTATAAATTTTGAAATAAAATATGTTGAACAAGTAACATTTGACCAACATATTTGTTAGTTTTTCAAACAAATCCTATAACGATGACAACAAAAAATAACAAATATTTTGATTGGATTATGAAATTTTAAATTGAAAGGTTGCTTTGATAAACATTTCTATTTTTTATAGAATTTAAACAAATACAAATGTTTTTTATAACTTTATAACTATAACTTTTTTTTCACAGTACTGGTACACTTCATTCTGCTTAGTCTTTGAGAGTTGAATGAAAATTGAAAGGAATAGCATGTATTAACAAACAATCATAAAATTGATGCAGCATACGAGAAGTAATGAAAATGTTATACGCTTATTTGGGCAAATAAGGTCAGAGAATAATAAATGTTTGATTTAGAATGCTTGAACCACAAATGTAAGGTGTCTACTGTATAAGGTTTTGTTTATACTTTTGACTATTTGTCTAATACTTATATTTACTTGCACATGGAATAAACCAATTCAAAATCTATTAATTAAATAAGGGTGTTAATGATACCACCTGTTTAAATAACATCGAAATACGTTTTAACCTATTTGGTGGAAAACAATACTTTGTGTTGTAAAAAGTAATGCATTCATTTGACCAACACTGAGAGAAAAAACAACATGAAATCAAAAAAAAACATTTAAATTCAAAAATAAATAGATATGAAATCATACTAAACGTGGAAATTGTAGTTTTAAAACTTGAATTTTTGATTTAATAAATGACATTTTGTAAAGAAATATTTAAAGTTACTCAATTTAAGAATAAAACTAGACAGTTTTAAAATTAAAACTTATCATTTAAGTTTATTAAATTGGGCCATTTTATTTTAAAAACGAACAGTAATTAATTTGAACGTGGAAATTGTAGTTTCAAAACATTAATTTTTGATTTAAATATTTTTTTGTAAAAGAATATTTAAAGTAACACAATTTAAGAATAAAAGTAAACAGTTTTAAAATAAAAACTTATCATTTAAGTTTATTAAATTGAACCATTTTATTTTAAAAACGAACAAAATTAATTTAAATATGGAACTATTTGGGTAAAAAGTTCCATTTAAAAATAAAAATATCTGTTTTGAAATTCAAATTTAACACCGAATGTGTTTTATAATGCAGATTAAATTTTTAATAATATATTTAAAAATTTAATCTTCACACTAAAACACATTCGGTGTTGGATTTAAACACAAAACAGATATTTTTATTCGTAAATGAAACTTTTTACCCAAATTATTCCATATTTAAATTAATCATATCAGGATTCCCAAGTAAAATTATTGGTCTAATAAATGAAACAACTGTTTTTTTTTAAATAAAGTATATTGTCATTCAATTTCATTTAAATTTATTTTTACTTAATTCAAATTCAAATTAATACATTATGTTAAATTAAATTTACAATAGTTAAACAAAATAGGTTTTGCATATTATGTACAACTGTTTAAATGCTGTATCAATGAAACAATTCTGGGCGATTTAATATCAAATATTGTCCAAATATCGAGAAAAAAAAATGTTTGTATGAAATTCCATGTAGACTAAGAGCCAGCGACGGCGAGACCTTCGTTATTTTATAAAAGCTGAAAGTTTCTCTGCACATACCCCCTACTGAGGTAGGAACGATTAGCGACATATGAAGTTTGGATCATGGTGGTGGGTGACGTGACTTCTAATACTATCCCGAAGAATATATAAAAAAATTACCTTTTATACTTTCACGAAACTTTGGAGGCCCCTCTGTTACCTGCTCCCTGCCAAAGCCACCATGATCCAAACTTCATATGTCGCTAATCGTTCCTACCTGATTAGGGGGTATGCGCAGAAAAACTTTCAGCTTTTATAAAATAACGAATGTCTGGCCGTCACGGGTTCTCGGTCTAATGGTTCTTGACTCGCATATGGATATCTTAGTTCAAGAATTTAAAAAAGGTTGAATGTTCCATTCAAACTCTCCGAAAACGAATCAAATTTGAAAAGAGTTTGGTTAAAATACATATAGTAACTAGAAATTTCATTATGTCTAACATTCCTTCAACTATAAAGAAGGGTTGGATTATAAGTCCAAGCGAGCAATATTTGGATCTTGTTAGCTCAGCTATTTTATTTATATAGTCATTGGTGGAATTTAATCTTAAAACCAGACTTTCTTGGACATCAGCAATAGTAATTTTCTTTTTTGTTTTCCCTTTCTCATCCTTAAAATGGGGCTGCTGGCAATAAAATAGCAGTTAGAAGTTTAAATAAAAAAAAGTCCTGAGCATCTGTAAATAAAGTGTATTAAGAAAACGTAACATTCAAAATTGATAAACAAGATTTGAAAATAAATTACCATTGTTTGTGGCTGTTTTTAGTAAGGCAAATTGTTGTTTGCAACACCCACTCCTAATATTGATTTCGTAATACGTCATACAGGTTTTTTTGGAACACTTGCCATTTACTGTATAAGCACAGCTCTTTTTCAGGATACATCACATTAAAATCCATATTTATCTGCATAAAAAAGTAAAGAATAAGCCAAAATTAATGTATTTATCATAAACTATAGTATTTATTAAGTAGTCAGATACGTCACGAAAAGATAAATAATTGTAAAAAAGATTGAACACTAACTATAGGATATTTCTTATTATACGTACCAGCAGAGGAGCCCTTACGTCTGTGAATATCCGCCATTCCTTTAAAATTTCAGCTCCTGCTGAAACGTCCTTTCGACGCAATGAGAAAGTTTTTGCCCATCGATCACACACTTATTCCCAATTATCGCAATTTCTGCACAGAACTAGCTTTAACGCTACAGCGATTGATTCATCTACCTCTGGCACCGCAGCTACTTTCTTATGTTTTGTTTTTAAATTGGGTGAATCTGTTGACGTAGTACAGAATTTACGTTTCCGACGTCTTGAGTTTACATATCTAAAATATAATTTCCCTCTGGGATTTGTATTCGTTTCTCTGGGATTAATAGGTTTTTTTTTAATTTTAATTGGTTGGCTTTGGCTTAATTCTGAAATAGCAAAAAAATTTATTAGAATACGGGCACTTGTAAATAACACTTATATGAATATATTATTTTTAATCTTTTAAAACAAATCACCACAGTAAAATCGGTTATATAACTAAACTGTAGGCCACTACACTAAAATCGTTCTAAAAACACTGTTTTTAAATATTTTAATTAAACTTGCTTTCTATGTGTTTTTTTATGTTTTATTACATATAACATCAAAATGTAAACATCATATGTTGAATTCTTTGCTTTTATGAAGGCTAAACTTAGAGTGGACAGTTTTATTTTTAAAATATGGATCTTTTGAATTTAAGAGATCGTATTTATTACAAAACAAATTGCATTTTGTTTTAAGAGTTTCTACTTTAACTTCGGGTGCACTTTTGAATCAAAAGCATTTCAACATCGTTTCAATAGCTTTTATGATAAATTATATTCAAAACTCTATCATTTTTAATTAAAACAGTACCTAATTATATTATAAAGTATGTTTTTTTTTTCAGTGATAATGTATCGTTTTAAAATCAACAAGATCCAATTTTGCTGTAAAATTTAAATTTTCAATTCAATAGTTTTTCGGAAATTTTTTTAACCAAAGTTGGATCGTTTTAAAATTAAGTTGTTGTACTATTTAATAAAAGAGAAACACTTTAATTAAAAAATTCAATATTTTAGTTTTAAAATGTTTTGCTTTAACTTCTGAAAATACTTTGGAATTAAAACCATTTCAATATTGGTTTTAAAATTTTTACGTTAGATTATTCAAAACCTTAGGCTTTTTAATTTAAACATGATCTGATTGGATTTTAAAGTTTGATTTTTTTCTCAGTGAACCATTTGGATGGTAAATACGTTACCTGGGGAACCCACTCATTCTATATTTGTTAATATCCATGAATGCAAACTATAGAGTTAGAAAATATTAATATTCTAAAGAAAAGATACATGAGATATATTATGTAAAACGTTTTTGGCTATGCGAAACTAAATTCTGCAAAAAATGGCATATAGATCAATGAAAATCTTAAAAAACATTGAATACATATTACATACATTTATTAATAAGAAGACTAACAAATATTAATCCATTTTTGTAATCCCCAAGAGTCATCTACGAGTGTTTTTTTGTTTGTAAAGAGAAAAAAGTAAAATAATATTAACAATTTAATGTTTCCCGCACCGTTTAATTACGTGAAAGTACATTGGGCTTCACATCAGTGTAGTGGTTTTGATCTTTCCTCTCGCTTATGAATTAGATTCGTTAAAGAAACTTTTAAGAAATAACAAAATTATATTTAGAGTACTTTAAAATTGTCAATCAAGCCCCACTACATTTGTGTTATTATTATTAATAATATCATTTATTTGATGTTGATGTTGCCGTTTTGTTGATATTAAAACTAAAAATAAATTTATTTAAACGACGATGTGTGTTAAAAAAATATTTAATGTAAGTATATAATATAATATAAAAATTTGTTACTTTAAAATTAGCAATTTATTAACTACCAATTGGTTGATCCAGATATATTTAATTTTAATTATAATTTTCTTTGATGTGTTTCGTTGGAAATTTGTTATGTCAAATTAATTTTTCAATTTAAAATTAATTGAAAGTGTTTTGGTTTGTTTTTTTTTTTGGTTACTTCTGTTATTTGAATAAAATTTAAATTGGTTTAATATGACGACGGTTAATTGAGTTTAATGATATTGAAGGTTTGTGGTTAGAATTTTTGTCTTATTTCATCTTTTGAGTTATGTTTAAATTAAGTTTTTGTATAAATTATGAAACCGCAATTTTATTCTCAAAGTCAATGTTAACTGATGATGTTTGTTATTGGTTTGTTATTGCCTTTAAAACAAAAGTCGTGCAGAAAATGATTTTCGTTGAACTAATCACAAATTCTTTTAAGAAATTTTGTTTCCAAAATTTTGGCTAAAGTGAATACGAATTTGTATGGTCGGTTTTGGTTGATTTGTAAATTTGCTTTATTTTTTATCTACGCGGGTCATAAACCCGATTACTCCAGTTCCTGATGTTGACATACGAGTTAATGTGAGATATTACATACAGCTGCAGTAAAATGTTTGAATCACCGATTATTCAATGATTTATCATAAAAATCGATGATTTGATATGTTGGACAATTAAAAACAGTAAAATTAAAAAAAATTATTTTTTCGATTCGATAGGTGAAGATGATGTCACATGAATAAGGAATATTCCACTGACTTGATAATTACAAAACTGTGCACTGCTAAATTTTAAAATCAATTGTAATGCTTTCGCTAAATTTTAAAATAGATTGCACAATAAATATACACTCTAAAAAAAAATAGTGTAAATTTACTCTTATAATAGGAGGTAACTGAATGCCTCCTATTATAATGGTAAATTTACAACAGTGCGTAAAATAAAAATATTTACACATTTTGTCGTAATTCATCATTTGGTTAAAGAATGTATTATTACACAAAAAACATTAGTTGTTAGGCATATTCGATGTATGTTTACCTATATTTT